>MU382771.1:0-19827 GCA_022495115.1 Xylaria castorea | reverse complement strand
TAATATATATATTAATAATATATATTAATTAAAAACTACGTATAATTTAGTTATAATAGCTTAAATAATTAAGTTATAATTATATAATATTAAAGTATTAAATAAGTAAATTATATAATAAAAAAGCAATTTAACTAAAAAGCTTATATTTATTTTATTTAATTTTTGTTATATAAAACTATTTATTTTTATAAACAGTTTTTTTATAAATAATATAAATATAACTTTTTAGTTTAGCTTTATTATTATACTTATAGTTAAAACTTATATAAAAAACTTAATAAACTTAAACTTTAAAATTAAAAATAATATTATATATTAAAACTTAAACAAATATAAATATATTATATAAAACGTTTTAGTTAATAAGTTATATAATATAATTAATAAATTTAATAATATAATTATTTTTTATATAACTTTTTAAAAAATTATAAAAATATTAAACTTATTTTTTATATTTATTATATTATATTTAAACTTAAAATTATTGTATAACTGTTTAATTAAGCTAAAAATAATGCAAAAAAAAAAATTTAATAATTAATATTATGTTTTTTTAAAAATTATATAAAATTGTTTTTTTTTTAAATATAATAAATTAATAATAAAAACAATTTAATAAATATATTTATTAAGCATGTTTTAAACTAAACATTAAAAACTTTAGTTTTTATTAATAAATTGTTTATATAAATTAAAACATTTATTAAAAAACTATAAAAAGTTATATATAATAGTTTAAAATATTATATATAATAGCTTAAAATATTTTATATAATAGTTTAAAATATTTTATATAATAGCTTAAAGTATTTTATATAATAGTTTAAAACATTTTTATATAATAACTTAAAATTTTATAAAAATAAATGTTATATATAAGCATAAAAAAAAATAAAAAAAGCAAAAAACTTATAAAAACTTATATTTATACTTTAAAAAGCTTATATAAAAACTACTTTTTTTTTATTTTTTTTATAAAAAACTTAACTATAAATAAAACAATAAGCTTTATATAAACGTTAAACATATATATTATATATACTATTTTAAAAACTAAAAATTTAATAATAAGCTTTAAAAAAAACATTATTATAGTTATAGCAGTTATTATATAAACTGTTTTAATATAAATTAGCTATAAAACTATTATAACTTTAAACTAAAATAGCTTAAAAATAGCTTTTATAACAAATAAGCTTAACTTAAATATTAGCAAAATTGTTGTTAAATAATACTTTAAAAATAATATTAATAAAAAAAGCGGTAATAATAATGCTTTTTTATTATTATTATATAATAAAATAAATTAATAAACAAATATAATATATTAAACAAAGTTTATATAAAAAACAAAAACAAAAATATATATATGTTTATATATAAAAAAACTATATAAAAGCTTAATAAGTTAAAGTTTTTATAAAAAAACAATATATTTTTTTAAGGTTATTATTAATTATATAAAAAAAGTTGTTAAACTAAACAATTTTGTTAAATAAAACAAGCGTAAAACGTAAGCAAGCAAAAAAAGCAACAAAAATTATAATAAAAGCAATAATAGTTATATTATTATTATTGTTAATAATGTTATTTAAACTATTATTAGTATAACTTTTATAATAGCTAAAAGTATATATATAATATATATATATATATATATATATATATGCGTTTAAAAAAAAGAAAAAAGGAAAAAAAAAAAACTGCATAAAAAGTTTTTATTTATGTATAAAAGCAGCAAATTTTGCACTTTTTTTATAATAACATAAGTTTTTAATAAGCTAAAACTAAAAGCAGTTATAGCTTATTTTTCTTTTTTTTTACGTATAAACTATTTTTATAATATATAGTTATATAACATATATATAATAAACAAATTAAAAAAGTTATTTAAAATTAACAATTTAATATATTATTAAACAATTATATTAACTATAAAATAATTGTATATTATAGCTTATATTTCTTTTATGTTTAAAGTTTTTTAAGTTTTATTTATAAAGCAATTATATTAAAAAGTATTATAGTTAAAAAAAAAAAAGCTAATGTTAAAACATTAATGTTAACTATATATAAAACTTTTTATATAATTATTTAAATAACTTGTTAACTTAATTAAGTAAGTAATATATATATGTAAAATTTTTTGTTTAAGCAAAAAATCTTATATATAAAAGCTTTGCTTTTTTTTTTAATAAAAAACAAACTTAATATATAAGTTATTTGTTTTATACGTTTTATGTTAAAACAATATTTATACAAATAACTATATGCTTTTAAGCGTAAGCTATAAAAGCTTATAAAACTTTATAAAAAGTTTAAGATTTACTTAGTTATTTAACTTATTTATATATAGTTAAACAATTAGCTTTATTAATTGCTTTTTTAATTTAAACTTTTATAACAGTTTAGTTAATAAAATTAGATTTTTTATTACTCTTTTTTACGTACAACTTTAAAGGGCGTACGAACTTTATATTTTTAAAAATATAGCTTATTAACATTAATTAGTTATTAACTAGCAACAGCTAATAAACAACAAATTAACAAAGTAAATAACGGAATTTTAATATTAAACGTATAAGCTATATGTTTTATTTTATACTTTAAGCTTTAACGTTAAGTTATATAAGCAAAAAAAAATTATATAAATTAAAGCTTTAGCGTTAAATTATATAAGCAACAATTTAATTAATAATGTATTATTATACTTTTTTTTTTTATATAATAAGCTTTTATTTTATTTTACGTATAAAAACTATAAACTTAAACACTTGTTATTTTTTAACTTAAAAACTTTTTATATAAAACTAAACTTTTTAAGCTAAAAGTTATTAAAAACAATAAACAACAAAAAAGCTTAATAGTTATATAAAAAAGCTTATATAATACTGTTTAACTTTATATAACCTTTTTAAACAAAAAGCTTTATATATATACTAAAAGCTAGCACTTTTTGCTAATATACTAAAGCTTTTAAACTATTTACTTTTTTTTTTTTATATATTTACTT
Source organism: Xylaria castorea (assembly GCA_022495115.1). NCBI lineage: Eukaryota > Fungi > Ascomycota > Sordariomycetes > Xylariales > Xylariaceae > Xylaria > Xylaria castorea. The sequence goes on along the minus strand of MU382771.1, from coordinate 16,808 downwards.
TTTTAGTTATATAAAAGCTATAACTTTTTAGCTATAACTTTTTTAATTATAACTTTTTAAGCATTTTTTGGTTATATAAAACTTATAACACTTTTTAGTTATATATAACCGAACTTTTTAAGCTAAAAGTTATTAAAAACAATAAACAATAAAAAAGCTTAATAGTTATATAAAAAAGCTTATATAATATTGTTTAACTTTATATAACTTTTTTAGCGCTTAAACTATATTTTTTTTAATTATATAAGTTATACAATTTAATTAATTATATAAAGCTTTATTAATATATTATATAACTTAATCTTTTATATAAAGTAAATAATACTGTTTTACTTTTAACTTTATTTAAAAGCTTTTGCGCGCTTTATTTTACTTTTTTTTTTTTTTATACGTAAGTTTTTACGTATAAAAAAACCTAGGTAGCTTAATATTTAAAGCATATATAAAAATTAATTAATAAATATATAAAGCTATTTGTATAAAAAATAAAAACAGCTAATGTTAAAACAATATTTATACAAATAACTATATGCTTTTAAGCGTAAGCTATAAAAGCTTATAAAACTTTATAAAAGGTTTAAGATTTACTTAGTTATTTAACTTACTTATATATAGTTAAACAATTAACCTTACTAATTACTTTTTTAATTTAAACTTTTATAATAGTTTAATTAATAAAATTAAACTTTTTACTACTTTTTTTTACGTATAACCTTAAAAAGCATATAAACCTTATATTCTTAAAAATATAGCTTATTAACATTTTATTTATATATAATATTATATTTTTAGCTATTTAACAATTATTATATTAAATAGCTTAAATTATTAACTTATTAATTTTTAATGTTATAAAACATAAAACATTATAAAAGTTAATATAACTATTTTAATTTAAAAATATAAATATGTTTATTTTATTATTAATAATTAACGTTTTTTTTAAAGTGTTAAATAAATTTATAGCTTTTTTTTAAGTTATTATAATAAATAAAACATTTATAATTTTTTTAAAACAACTTTTTTAAAAAATGTTGTTAAATAGTTTTTTTGCTATTTTAATATTAATATTTTTTTTTTAAACAATTTAACTTTATATTTGTTTAACTTATAATATAAAATAAATAAAACTTTAAAACATAAAAAACATTAGTTTTATTAATATAAAAATAGCAAAAAATAATTTAAAGTTTATAAGCGTATAAGCTATAAAAATAATATATTTTAAAAGTTAAAAAGTTTTTAAAAAATAAAGCTATAAAAAAAGTAATAAAGTTTTATTTTTATTTTTTTATAATTATATTATTTTTATATTTTCATATTTTTTTAAGCTTAGTTTTATATTATTTAATATATTTATAGCGCTATGTTTTATTTTATTTAACAAATTTAAATTTTTAATGTTTTTTATAGCAAACTTTTAAATATAGTTTATAATAAAAGTTATATATTTTTTGTTTATTATTATAACTATAGTTATAACTTAAAAAAGCAAAAAAGTTTTTTTTATAATAATTAAACTTATTTATATAGCTTGCATTTTTTGTTTACGTTTAAAATTAACAATAATATTTATAACATTTTTTAATATAATTACTGCTTAAATTATTATTTAAAAAACTTTGTTATTATAAATAAATATTTTTATAATATTAAGTTTTTAAGTAACAAAAAATAAATTAAAGTTAATGTTAAATTTATTAATAAATTTATAAGTAATATATAAATAAAGTTAAACAAAAGTTAAATTTAACGTTATTATATTTGTTTATATTTATTAAAATATTATTATAAATTATATTATTTTATTAATAGTTTTTAAAGTAATATTTTTTTATTATTAATAATATTAAACAAACTAAACTTTGCTTTTTAGTTTATAAATATTAAACAGTTTAGCTTAAATTAAAGCTAATATGTTTAAAAGTTAAATAATAATAGTTTTAACTTAATAATAAATATTAGTTAAAAGCTTGCTATAAATTATAATATATATTATATTATGCTTGTTTAACTATTTGTTTTTTTAAGCTTTAAAGCTTTTTTTGTTTTTTTTTGCTTAAATAGTTAAAAATGTTATTTAAAGCTTGCTAAAAAAAAGTTGTTTAAAGCTACTTATTATAAGCTTTTTTTTTATGTTTTAACTTTATTTTAACTATTAACTTAAATTATTTAAAAGTTTTACTTTTTTAAGTTTTTTTAACGTTATATTAAATATTATTATTATTTTAAAATTTAATAAACATTATAAAAGCAAAAGTATTTAATATTTTAAGTTATAATAATAATATAAAAGTTACGTTTTTAACAAAATATAAAAATATAAAAAAGTTTAATTTAAATTTTAAATTTTAATTTATATAAATGTTGTTAATTAAATTAATAAAAAGTTCGTAATATTTTTAGCTTTAAAAAGTTATATTTATAGCTTTTAAAAGTTTTTTAAAAATTTTAAAGCTTTTTAAAATGTTAAAAAAATTAAATAAGCTTTTTAAACTATTATTAGTTATAAAATTAAATTATATAAAATTAAACTAATATAAAATAAGTTATTAAAAAAAGTATTAAGTTTATATAAAGCTTAATATAAATAATAAAAAAGAATTTAATAATTAAAAAAAATAAAAGCGGAGTATAACTATATTTAAATAAATATGTTTATGCGCATTTTTATGCGCTAGCTATTACTAAATAGCAACCTTTTTAAAAGTGCTATTATTAACATTTATTTAATTAATAAACCTTTTAAAGCTTTTATTAATTTATAGCTAAAAAAGTTTTATTTGTTTAATATAAATAAATAAAAGGAAACTTTTAATAATGTTAAAAATAAAAATTAATTAATTAATAATAAATTATTAATATAATTTAAACTTAAATTATTGTTTAAATTATTAGTTATTTTTTAAAATAAAAAATAATTTAATAAAAATAATCAATTTTTAATAAGTTAAAAAAAAAATTTGCTGCTAAAAAATTAATAAATAATAACAAAAAAAATTTTGTTTTTTTTACAAAAATAATATTAAATATTTATAAACATTTTAGCTTTTATAATAGTTAATAAAACTTAAGTTTTAATATTTTAAAAAAAAAAAATTAAAAATTAAAAATTTAAATAAATAATAAAAAAAAAGCTTAGCTTTTAGTTTAAATTAAACAATTTATAAGTTTATTTTTTATTTTAATAAGTTTTTTAACTATTATTAGTTTTTGCTTTTTTATATAAAAAAAGCTATTTATAATTAATAAAAAAACTAATAAATATAAAAAAAATTTAATATATATAATTGTTAACATTAAAAATTATTTAATAAATATATATAAAATAATCTTTAATAAGTTAAATGTATTAAAATAAACAACTTAAGCTTATAACTTATTAAAAGTAGTATATAATAATCTTGTTTAATTATTTAACAGTTTAAGTGTATAGCTATAGAACAGGAGGGCAAAGCCTAATATATACGTTTATTGCTGGTGGATCGGAAGTATCCCAGCCTCCTGGTTTTAACAAAAGGTGTAATGTTCGATAACTTAAAATTGCTGATATGTCTAACATCCGTGGCCAATAAGAGCAGGGAGGACTCCCATGGAAATAATGCATTGTAATCAGTTCCTTATGCACTACAACCCGGATTTCTCGAGCATCGATGTTAAGGAGTTCCGGACTGAGCGGCAGAAACTGTGACATAACCAAGTTCCATTGGACTACCGAACAGCGCAAAATCTACCTGTAGTGCGTTCCATGACCGTGTCATCCGTGAAGTCAATTAGCTGAGTAGGCTGTCGTAGGTCATATAACCATGCATTCCAGGAATCGGGATTGGCTGATGCACAGGAAAGGCTCAGGCACGAATAGGTCAGCGGTTTTCTAGAAAATCATCAAGGGCTGGCTGAGATAAGCGGCAGTAAGCCATGGAGTTGATCCCGATATCCCCGAACATGTCCGAGACGCAACTGGAGCTGGATACCTGCATGTTTGACTGCAGAGCTTCGGTAAAGCTCTGGAAATATATGCTAAGCCACGACTCTATCTGAGTCTTGGTCAACGAATCATCGCCAGGATCTGACCCGACTTCGCACAGTAGAACTTTGAAGTCGGGTCTCTCGGATCGTTTCATGCCACTTCATTACAGTGAGAGTAGATCTAATTTGGTTGATGTGCAAAGTAGTGACTGAACACGATATGGCATATTTATTTCCAGGGTACAATTACGCTTAGACACATGAACAGTACGACCCAACCAAAGCGACAACCGTAATCATCCGAGCCGAGTGCTCGACATCTTCGGGAACATGATTTCCCGACTAAACTAGAAGAAGAAAGCGCTGCACATAAGAAGGAACCGAGATTATTGGCTAACCGGCGAACTCTGGGCCCAAGAAAGTATGGGAGCGAGTGAGTGGTAGGCACCGGAGCAAGCATGGGCGATAAGCAACAAACGTAACCACTACGTCTTTCAGATCAAAACCTTATGAAATAGCTAAAAGATTATTATAAACCCTGTGAGAGTAGTGTCACGATGTCTCGTATCATGGTTGGTTGTTATATTGCTGTATTTTCACAAACATGCCCACGCGTTATACTGCCAACAGTGTTGAATGGGCTTCGGCGGGGTGCTTTATCCTATATTGCCGTTGAAAATATTAAAAAATGCGTGAAGCAGCAGCTAATATTATTTTCTTTTGATCACAATCTGGCATGGTACGGTAAATGCTGGCGTTGGGGGTGGTTTAAGGTAGCCTTGGGCTGATCATCGGGTTTCTCACAGAAAAGAATTTTAATTGTATTTCACATTGACGTCACTCCCAAGAATATGTCAAGCCCTTTCGAGTTGATAGATTCTTGGCTTTGGCACTAGAGTCAAATTTCACTGTGGAATCACTGATGGATTACATCTGGAGAATGATTTTACAAGAGGCTCTATTTTCTAAATATTGATAATCTATGAGAAATTTCGACGACGATCAGAAGTGGGAGTAATGTTTGTATGGTCTGTAGCCGTCAAATATCGCACCGATCCCATCACACTCAAAATAATCTGGATCTGCATGGTAGCAAACCACTGTCCCACACGAGTCACCTCCAATAGGCCCTCTTCTACGATAATCTCTAAATTCATTTCTAGATGGGCCTACGTCTCTACCATTTTTCGTCTGATTGTTTCATCTAAGAATCACATATTCTGCGGGACGTGGACATTGGCCAAAACAATCTGCTTGTCTACTATAATCTAATTGTAATTACCAAATCACACACTGCAACCAGACTATATTGCGATGGCGTGACCGAGATAAGTAAATACAACAAGTTAAACCAAAAGCGTTGATTTTACAGCCCGTTTGTAAATTCTCAAGTGAAGTCTATTCAGTGAGGGAACAATGAACTCATTTGAGATATGACCATCGTATGTTAGTGACACTGATAATACCAAAATAGGCCCTTTCAAGCTTTAAGCTTGTGTTATGGTAGCTCAGCGGCGGACCCCATCCGCCGGTATTACGGGGAATGCTCCCGCGATGTGGTGGAACCAGGGCGGTAAAGGTCCGAATTTGGTAATATGATACTGCTGTGGAGTGAAAGCGGATTGGTCGGAAAGGACCGCCACATCCTCCATTCACATTTAATTGGGCTTGAACACTTATTAAACGTTACCGTCTTTGACTACAACATATTTATTTACATGAAAAGAAATGATTGACAAAGGCCACAAGACTCTTCGTTCTGTTGAAGAGATGGCGGGGGTGCTGTTGAGTCGCCATCACGAGCACTTTGCCAATGTTGAGAGATCGGATTGAAAATCAATTATAGTCCCTGTGGTCTATACTATTCTGATGGTGCTGCAACGGACTCTGCCATTGGACCAACCTCGCGCTTGAATCATCTTGGGAGCTAGCAAGTCCAGTTCATTGGATGTGCAGGGCGGCTATCCTGTACACCAGTGGTGTGATGGCCGACGTGATTGGGTCAATTGGATGCACACATGCTGCAGCCCGCCAGTCTATTTTCGGGGCTGGGCGAATCAAATCATCCATTGCTTCTTCACGACTTTCCCTCTTTCCCTAAGTGCCCTCGAGTGCCGCTCCCAGCACGACACACCGCGCCGAATGCCCATGCAGACACTTTGATTTCCACTGTAGGGGGGCCTGCTACCCTGAAAGTGACTATGCAGTACAGATGGACAGAACTAACTCCCCAGTGGTCGTCGGCGATTATGAACCCCACTATCGACGGCGTGCAAGCGCTTAATGGAATGCGCTGCGCCGACAATGGACATTGCGAGCGACCATCACCGCCGCCAACGGTGCCTCATTATTCTGTGCGCATGTGCGCCATGCAATATTGAGCCAGGGTCGAGCATGCTGGGCGTCCCGCCGGTCTTGTAGGTATATACACTACATACATCTCTTACCTACCTGGAGACTGGGGAAGGATTCCTATCTTCTTGCCACTTTGTCCTACTTTCACCTTATCTTTGGGGGTGGCACAGAGACTCGCACCGCATGCGGATGTTTTGAATCTGCTTTCCGTGCTATTTTTTGCGACTCGGCTATAGTGAGACGAGCTTCGATTATGTCCCGATAGACGGGCCGTTAATATCAACAATAGAATCACGCCCCGTAGGCAGGCCTTGGAACCCGAGCTACATCTTTAGGACTGACCTCTCATTCTATTCGACACTGGACGGGAGAGTATAATACATTGAACAGCAGCATGGCGTCAAATGGGCCCTCGGGAGGATTCTCCCTCTTCCCAAGCCCGAGTATATCTAAAACACCGCCCAGAAGGACGACTCCCAGGCCGCGCGCTGCTACCCCGCAATCACCGCGAGGACGCGGTCCATCTATAGACATGTCGCCGCCACGCAATGGCCGACGTACACCGGAAGGTCTAACAGACTACGTTATCGACGGGACGCCATCGATGGACAATGAGATCCGGATAGCGCCGAACAACCCATTCTATCAGGGCCAGGCTGGTCCTTCGGCGTACAGACCAGTCTCCCCGCCACCTCACGTCCCACCAAAGGACGTCCCGCCGAGGACGGCTACCGCATTGTCGGGCGCGACTACCATCGTCCGAAACCCTAGCGAACGGTCACGGAGTTCGATAGCGAAGCGGCCCTGGGAAGATATGCCGGCGGCCGTACCAGAGGGGGAGCCTGCCATACGCTCGATATTTCCTCAGTACGATCACACATTGGCATTCGATCAACAGAACTACTTCCCCACCCAGACAAGTCCAACACACATACCGAGGACGGTCATCAGCAGGCAGTCTCACGTGCCACAACAGATAGAACCCAGGAGTCCACCGGTCCGCAGTCCCTTGCGGAGTCCGATGAGTGTGGGATCTGCCCAGCCCTGGCCGAGGCGGCAGCACGAACCGCCCGTGATCCCACCCGTGAGCACGACCGAGGAGCTCCGGGACTACTGGAAGGCGGCGAGCGGGTGGAAAGCGTCCAGCGTCGAAGGGCGGACGTTCTGCATGAAGCTGTTCCCGGAGAAGGACACGCCCGTCTACACGCTGACGTCGCGGACGCAGCAGCCACTCTACCACATGCGCATCGACCCGACCTCGGCGTCCGCGTACGTGACGATCAGCCGGCACGACCCGAGCAAGCCCTGCAAGGACGCCGACCCGGCCACGGCGTCGTCGCGGGGCTCCTCCGCCGGCCTGCTGAGCGCGATCCGCGAGGCCGAGGGCAAGCAGCCCTGGCAGGAGGCGATCGCCACGACGCTGGAGGAGCCATCGCGCCGGCTGCCGCCGAACGACGGGCTCGTGGCGCTGCTGTACCCGAGCGCGGCGGCGCGGGTGGCCGTCGAGAAGCCGTACGACGTGGCGGCCGTGGCGGCGGCGGAGCGCGAGTGCGCGCGCCTCGTCTGGGACGAGGACAGCGCCAACTACTTCCTCGTGCACCCGGCCGTGGCGACGCCGTTCTGCATCACCATCGAGCGGAGCCCGGCCTGGAGCCGCACCGAGTACGCCATCGAGCACATCGAGTCGCCGCAGCACCTCGGGCGCCTGACGCGCGACGGCACGGGCGAGGGGTGGATGGAGCTCGACACCCTCGTCGCCGGCCGCGTCGAGAGCTACTACGTGCTCGACGTGGCCGCCGCCGCGCTGCTGCTCGTGGCCCACATCGACGAGAAGAACGTGCTCGTCGAGCAGTTCGCGCCCCCGCCCGCCGCGCTCCTGCGGGACTCCCCCACCATGTCCGCGAGCGGCGGCGGTGGCGGGTTCCCGCGTAGCGGCAGTAGTCGGTTGAGCAGCAAGATCCTCGGGACCGGCAAGGACAAGGACAAAGACCAGAAGAAGAAGGACAAGAAGAAGAAGCGCGGCCGGTTCGAGGTGTTCGAGCTCGACTTGGAAAGCCAGGCCAGCAGCCTCGGCGGCAAACTCGACGTCAAGGAGTCCGATCGGGAGAAGCTACCCGGCAGCACCCGGACGATCATCAAATTACTCGGGTTCGCGTTCAAGTGCGTGATATGGGCACTTACGCTTGCGTTCAAAGCTGCCCTGGCCATCATTGTCGGGTTAACCAAGTGCATTACGAAGTAGGTGCGCACGGCGTGTATTCATGCGCATGACTTGATGTCAAGTGCGTGTTTGGATATAATATGAGATCACCGCGCGACCGGGGAATGAGGGTACGTCTGGATCTGAATCTTATCTTGGACACTGTACTAGTGGGAACGGCTTCACTAGACTAGGGACAGGCAACATAGGAACGGTGGCCTCTTTGCTTTATTCTCAGGTTTATACTCAACCCGTATGTAATTCCCATGTGTCACCACAAGGGGGGTCTCCTCTAATTGTCGTATCGAGCTGGAACATATTGGTACGAAAAGGTCAGTGAACGAATGCACGATTGACGAGATTAAGGAATGGCGCGGAGTCTGTTCGCAGGGAAGGTAAATGTTGAGCAAGCGAGCACGTAAACCAGAAATAGATGTCTTGGGGTATTAGAAATCCCTAAACGCCATCCACCCGCTTGCTTATCAATATACATCAATTTTCCTGGCCACACAATGCAAGAACGCCTTTGATGCTGGACATGACCTTCAATATGTCTGTCTTCCTGTGCCATGACCATGCTTTGTCCGAATTGTGCAAAGTTTCCGTATAATCTACAAAGTAATACTACCGCTTTCTTTCCCGCACCTTAAATTTCTTTCCGGATTTCGTAACACCTCCAACTGTCGCTGTCTTGGCCATTCTAGCGCGCTGCATCTCGAGCTCCTGTTCAGTCTGTGCAAGCACACGCTGCTTTTTTCGTGCGTTCAGCAGGCGCCGCCGCAGTTTCTCGAGTAGTCTTTGTTTCTGCTCGGCACGGAGTTTTTCAGGGTTATCACCCTCAGGACCCTCGTCGTCGGCTTCCGGGGTATCCTCTTCCATGTCTTGTTGTATCCTGCTTTCGCGCTCGTCTTCCCCATCTGCAAAGATAATCTTCTTATTCTTCTGAGCCGACTTCTTTTTTCCACTCAGCTCGTCTCCGAAATCGAAGTCCATATCCATATCATCTTCGTCCTCTTCGTTTTCGTTGTTGAGTAGGCTGTCGATATCGCCGCCGAGCGCAATGACACGCTCTTCTAATGTATGTACCTCCTTCATCGCTATGTTCCGCACCGACCGTATGTACCCCATGTCTTGCGTCTTAAGGAGCCGAACCACGTCTACGTCGAGCGCCTTGTTGCCGCGGTCGCCAGCTACCGTACCGTCCCATTTCTTGCTACCACTTGAGAGCTTCGTCGCAGGGCCCTTACGCGAGAGCATGCCGAAGTAGAATTCCTATTCGCCCAAAACAAAGTCGCATTAGCCTGGTTCGAGTCGAGAATACTTAACAAATAGACCAGTGTGCACTCACATCTTCATTACGGTCCTCTACCTTCTTCCGAAGACTCTTTAGTTGCGCCTTCTTGCGGTTGTGATCCTGGGCTCGAAGTCGGTAGTCCTGTTTCCAGTTGTCAGCGTCGTCGACGTGCAAGATAACGTCATGGTGGACGGTCGGCCGACCGGAGAGGGGTGCACACCTTGTGCTTCTCAAGGAGGCCATAGCGGTTCTTGCGGTCTTGTAGTTGATCTCGCTCACGGTGCACGCGCCGGTTTACGGCGTTTCGAAGGGAAGACATGGCGTACTATTGTCTATCGGTTGTCGTTGACAGTACGCCTGGAGATGGTAGTGGGATATCTCTTGGAGCTGTAGAAATTTGGCTGGCATGATAAGACGACGCGATAAGGAATCAAGAAGCTCAGGGACTCGGTAGGTGTGGCTGGCTGGGACACAGCAGAGCCGAGCCACAAGCAGTGGGTCATGTGGCGTTATCCTACTCATTGTCTTCCCATTCCATTGTCCTTCCACTATTGTCATCGCAAACAGCCCCTATATTCTATTCTATCCCTAGAAACTGTACATCTCTATTTTTGCCGTAATCTTATTCTAATTCGAAGATGAATTGCCCCGGGTCGGATTCTTACACATCATGTTTTCGTAATTACATATCAAACTAGCCTTTTTTAGTTAAAGGCTTATAAAGCTTTGGCTTGCTTTAAGTTTGGTTAAATTTATATGGGCATTTTAGTATACTTTAGCAAAACTTTAGTTTTTTTAAAAAATTAACTTAAAAATATGGTTTAAATTATGCGCAATGTAGTAAAACATTTTATAAAGCTTTATAAAGCTTTATAAAGCTTAATTATAATAAATAGCGCTTTAAAACATGCTAATTTAATAAGTTATAGTAATAACAAGCATTAATATTACTATATTTATAGCGCTATATAATATTAAGTTTACTATAAACTATTGTTTAAAAATATAGCTATATATAGCTATATATAGCTATTTTATATATAAATATTTATTTATATTATTATTTAACTATATAGCTATATTTATTTATATTATAATTCCTTTTTTTAATTTATATTTTTAAATATTTTTAACAATTAATAAAACATTAGCGTGCAACATTTTTTATTAAAATAACGTTATTTTTATTTTTATTTTATTTTTAGCTATTAATTGTTTATTTTTTTGTATAAAAATATTTAAGTGTTAATTTTTAGCAGTTGTTGCAATATTTTAACTTTTATAATTTATACAACTTAATTAATACTATTATTAATTATTATTAATTACTACTAATTATAATTACAATTATAGCTTTAGCACTTTTAACTAATTTTAGTTTTATTATTTTTAAAAAAAGCTTTAAAGCTTAGCAAAATTATATATTTAACAATAGTTACGCTATTATTAAAGCTAATTTATTTAATAAAATAAATAGCTAATATATACGTTATATTTTATGCTATTGTTTTAGTTATATAATATTTAAGTTAATAGCTGCTTATAAAAACATTTTTATAGCTAAATATTAATGTTAATTTAAAGCTATTGTTAAACTTTACAAAAGTGCTAATTTATAAACTTTTAAAGTTATTTATTATTATTATAGCTATTTATTTATATATATTACGTTAACTTATTGTTAATTTTATATAACTTTCGAAATAATTGTTATTATAATTAATAGTATTAATAATTTTATATTTTGCTATAAAATTTATAAAATTATTAAAAGTTTAAACTTAATTATATTAATTATTAAACAAAATATTAATAACTTTATAACATGTATAAAGCGTTTAAAAAAAGGTTTATATATTAACTATAGTATAATTATTTATAAGCTATAGCAAAATAACGTATAATATAAAGTTAAAATTTATAATAGCTATGTTTTTTAGCTTTTTTAGTTGTTTTTTTAGTGCTAAAAAATATAAAAAGCGTTATTAAAAGTAATATTATTAAATAATATATATAAAGTTTATTTTTTATTATATTTTTTATAGTTAAACGTAATGTTTTTTATACTTGTTTAATAAGCTAACTATAACTTTTTATATTAAGTTAACTTTTTTAACGTTTTTTTTTTTAAAGTTGTTAGTATTACTTTTTTTAATACAACTTTTAATATAGCTTTTAATATTTTTATAAATAAAAAAAAGCTTTTTTATACATAAGTTATTTAATATTTTAACAATTTTCGAGCTTTTTTAAGCATTTTTTTACTTTTAATAGTTTTTACTAATAAAGCTAAAGCTATTTATAACGCTGTTAAAACTGTTTAGCTTAATGTATAACTATAGCTTTATATATAGCATATTATATATAATATACGCGTTAACGTTAAAAAGTGTTAAAAAAAGCGCTAGCTATTAAAAAGTTATACTTTTTTATTTATTAACTAATGTTTAATTAAACGTTAGCAAAAACTTAACTATATAAATAATAAAAGGTTTAAAGCTATAAAGCTATTATTATTATTTATTATAAACAAAATTGTTTTAAAACAATAATAACGTTATTATTATTGTTTATTTAGCTTATTTAACGTTAACTATAATATTAACAGTATTTTAACTTTATAATATTATTTAGTTTATTATAATATAAAAGCAAAAGCTTTTTGCTACTAAAATAATTTTATTAATAAATTTATTAACTAACTATATATATTAGCTTATTTAATGTTTATATATTAATAACATTATATATAGTAAGCTAACTGTTATACTTATAAATATTATAACTATAGCGTTTAAAACATTTTAAAAGTTAAAAGTTTTTATATAAAGCTTAAAAGCTATTTTTATAACGCTTAAACTAGCGGTTTATAGTTATATAAAACAACTATATTATTTACTAACTTAAAAAAAGCTAATTTTAGCTAGCTATAAAGCTATTAATTTAATTAAAAGCTAGTTAAATATAAAGCTTTTATATTTTTTAATAAAAAAATAAAGCTATAAATTAGCTAATACGCTTTAAAAAAAGTTTACAAACAATATAAAGCTATAAATTATATTTATTGCTTTAAAAAAGATTTATTATATTATATAAGTAATTTTAGTTGCTAATAAAATATATTTTGCTATTACGTTTTATATAAGCGTATATATGCTGTTTTAAAAGCTAATAGCACTTGTAAAGTTTTTATATAACTTAATAAAGCTTTATAAATAGAAAACTTTAACTAGTATTAATAGCTTTAAGTAAATTATAGTTAATTAAACCTTTTATTATTAGTTAATAATATTGAACGAAAGCTTAAAAAAACTAAAGCAGTTAAGCAGCTTTAAAACTAGCTTGTTAATAATATATTTTAATAAATTAAAACTTTTAGCGTTTTTTTAAGTTATAAAGTGCTTTTTAGTAGCACTAAAACATTAAGTTAGTATAAAACAACACTATAAAAAAGTGTTATAAACTTTAAAAAGCAATAAAAACTAGTATAATTATTATTATTATTAACTAAATCGAATTTAATAAACAAAACATAATATTAAAAACTATAATACTATTAACAGCTTGTTTTAAAGTTTTTAATACTATTATTAAAAATATTACTACTTTTTAAAGCAGTAATAATAGCTTTATAAAGCTATTAAACAATAAAAAGTAATTTATAGCTTTATTAAACAATAAAAAGTAGTTTATAGTTTTATTAAGTAAGTTTTAGTAGTTATTATTTTAAATAATAATAACTTATAAATAATAGTTTTAACTAAATTTATTGTTTTTAATTGCTTTAAATTTAAAACAGTTAAAAATAACAAATTTAATTAAATTAACTTTTTATAACTTTTTTTTAGTTAAAAATAGTTAGTTAATTTAATTGTAATAGTTATAATAGCTAATATAAAGTAGTTAAATTTAATTAAATTAACTGCTTTTAAATAAATTAGCTGTTAAATAGCTAAAAGTATAATATTATACGTAAATAAAACGTATAAAACAAATAACTCGTGTATTAATTTTGTTTTTTATTAAAAGGAAAAATAAAGCTTTTATATGTAGGATTTTTTGCTTAAGCAAAAAATTTTGCGTACGCGTACTACTTATTTAATTAAGCTAACAAGTTATTTAAATAGTTATATAAAAAGTTTTATATATAGTTAACATTAATGTTTTAACATTAGCTTTTTTTTTTTTAACTATAATACTTTTTTATATAACTGTTTTATAAACAAAACTTAAAAAACTTTAAATTTAAAAAAAGTATAAGCTATAACGTATAACTATTTTATAACTAATATAATTGTTTAATAATATATTAAATTGTTAATTTTAAATAGTTCTTTTAATTTATTTATTATATATATATTATATAACTATGTATTAAAAAAATAGTTTATGCGTAAAAAGAAATAATAAAAAAATAAGCTATAACTACTTTTAGTTCTAGCTTAATAAAAACATATGTTATTAAAAAAAAAGTGTAAAATTTGCTGCTTTTATATATAAATAAAATCTTTTCGTACAATTTTTTCCTTTTTTTTCCTTTTTTTTTTTTTTTCGAACGCACACGTATATATATATATATATATATATTATACGTATATTTTTAACTATAATTCTAAAGTTATGCTAACTTTAAAATAATAGCTTATATAGCAACAATAATAATAATAACAGTAGTATTAGCAGCAGTAGTAGCATAACTGCTGTTGTTTTTACTATAGCTTTTGCTCGCCCGCATTTTACGCTTGCTTTACTTAGCAAAGTTGTTTAGTTTAACAACTTTTTTTGCATAATTAATAACGGTGCTACAAAAGTATACCGCTTTTTTATAAAAATTCCGGCTTATTAAGCTTTTATATAGTTTTTTTATATAAACGTATATATTTTTTTATTTTTTTTTTTTGTATAAACGTTGTTTAATATATTATATTTGTTTATTAATTTGTTTTATTATATAATAATAAAAAAAAAGCATTATTACTGCTGCTTTTTTTTATAATATTATTTTTAAAATGTTATTTAATAACAATTTTGCTAATGTTTAAGTTAAGCTTATTTGTTATAAAAACTATTTTTAAGCTGTTTTAGTTTAAAGTTATAATAGCTTTATAGCTAGTTCGTATTAAAACAGTTTATACAATAGCTGCTATAACTATAATAGTACGCTTTTTAAAGCTTATTGTTAAATTTTTAGTTTTTAAAGTAATATATATAACGTATATGTTTAACATTTATATAAAACTTGTTGCTTTATTTATAGTTAAGTTTTTATTAAAAAAAAAAAAAAAAAGAGTTTTTATATAAGCTTTTCGAAATAGTTTTTGTTTAAGCTTTTTAAAGTAGTTTTTTTTATTTAAGCTTTTTAAAATATAAATATAAGTTTTTATAAATTTTTTGCTTTTTTTATTTTTTTTTATGCTTATATATAACATTTGCTTTTATATAATTTTAAATTATTATATAAAATGCTTTAAACTATTATACAAAATATTTTAAGCTATTATATATAACTTTTTATAATTTTTTAATAAATGCTTTAATTTATATAAACAGCTTGTTAATAAAAACTAAAGTTTTTAACGCTTAGTTTAAAACACGTTTAATAAATATATTTGTTAAATTATTTTTGCTATTAATTTATTATATTTTAAAAATTTCTTTTTTTTTGTATAATTTTTAAAAAAACATAATACTAATTATTAGTTTTTTTTTTTACGTTATTTTTAGCTTAACTAAATAGTTATACAATAATTTTAAGTTTAAATATAATATAATAAATATAAAAAATAAGTTTAATGCTTTTATAATTTTATAAAAAGTTATATAAAAAACAATTATACTATTAAATTTATTAATTATGTTATATAACTTGCTAACTAAAACGCTTTATATAATACGTTTATATTTGTTTAAGTTTTAATATATAATATTGTTTTTAATTTTAAAGTTTAAATTTATTAAATTTTTTATATAAGTTTTAACTATATATATAATAATAAAGCTAAGCTAAAAAGTTATATTTATATTATTTGCAAAAAAGCTGTTTATAAAAATAAACAGCTTTATATAATAAAAATTAAATAAAATAAATATAAACTTTTTAATTAAGTTGCTTTTTTGCTATATAATTTGCTTGTTTAATATTTTAATATTATATAATTATAGTTTAATTATTTAAGCTACTATAGCTAAATTATATATAGCTTTTAGTTAGCATATATTATTAATATATATATTGCAAGCTTATTAAAAAATATAAGCTTAAGCAAAACTTTTTATATAAAAGTTAATTTTAGCTAAATTTTTAGCTTAACTTTTTTAAGTTATAATAATTTTACTTTTATATAAAAAAATCTTTTTATTATTAAACTTAATTAAATAATTAAAAAATAATGTTTTTTTTAGTTTTATATAAAACTTTATTTGTTTAAGCTTTTTTTTTTTGCGTATTAAAAAGTTTAATGTTATAAAGTTAAAAATATTACTTGTTTATATTTTAGTTATTTTAAAAGTTTTTAAGTTATTATACGTAAAAAAAAAGTATAAATTATACGTTAATATTTATATTTTATGCTTTTTTTAATAATATTAATAATAAGTTTTAAACTAATATAATTTTAATTTAGCTAAACTATATAAAAGTTATATAATATATAAAATAATTTTTAAAAAATATTAGTTTTTTAGCTTTAAAAATAAATAAGCAAAAATATTATATAATAGCTTGTTTGCAAATTATATATATATTTAAATAATGTTTTTAAGTTTATATAATGTTTTAAAGTTTTATATAAAAATAAGTTTAAAAGCTAAAATTAACTGTTAGTTTATTCGTTAAATTATTAGCAATTAAGTTAAAACTATGCTTTTTTTAACGTTATTATATTTTTATATAATTAGTTTTAACTTTTTATATAGCTTAATAGTTTTTTTTTTTACTTTTTATATAAAATAAAACTTAAAAATATATTTTTTGCTATATATGTTTAAATT
>MU382770.1:0-20080 GCA_022495115.1 Xylaria castorea | reverse complement strand
GCTTAAATAATAAAAAACTGTTAATAATAAACTTATATACGCTAAAAAAATATATTAATATATATAGCTTTTTATGCTTTTTATTTAATTTGTTTGCTATTTTAACTTTATAAGTTAATTTATTTATACTATTTTTAATAATGCTTTTTTATTATTTTTTTAGCTTAATAAATATATTAATATATTTAACAAGCTAGTTCGTTAATAGCTAATAATACTAAATATAAATTAGCTAACTTTATAAGCTTTAAAAATATTAGTATAACAAGTTTTAGCTAACTATATAAAATAAAAAGTTATTATATTTAAATAGTAATAGCTTTTTGCTTTTTTGCTAACTTTAACGTATATTTTAAAGCTTTAAAATAAATATTAACTTTATTACTAATATAAGCAAAATAGCATTTAATATAAAACAATAACTAATATTGTATATAATAATAAAATAAGCTTATAATAATAAAATAAAATGTTTATATAAATAAAAATAAAGCAATAGTAATACTAAATAAATTTTAAAAAAATAGTAAAATAAACAATATATAAACATTTTTTTTTTTATAAAATAGTATATAAACTATGCTTTATTTTATACTATTTAATAAACTTTACTTTAATAATATTTTATTAATAGTTTACTTATTTTTTTTACTTTTAGTTTAATATTGCTATATTGTTTTACTATATTTAAAAATTTAACAATTTATTATATATTATATAAACATAATATATAACCGTAAGCTTTTAATAAGCTAACTAAAAGCTTATTATATTTCGGGCTATTTAAAAGCTATTTATATTACTTTTTTTTTAGCTTTTTTTTTATAAACTTTAACTTAGTTGTTTTATAGTACTTTTGTTAGCACGTAAATAAAACAAAAAATTAAAAGTTTACTAAAATTTTATAAGTAAAAAAATACTAAATATATTTTAAAATTTTATAACTAAAAAAGATTAAAAGTTAAACATATAGCTGTTTAAAATACGTATAACTTACTATTAAATAAAAAACAGCTAAAGTAATAATAAGCAACTATTATATATATAAAATAATAAAATTATAAATTTTAATTTTTTTTCTTGTTTAAATATAAGCAATATTTTATTATATAGTTTATATGTTATATAAACTTATATAGTTAATAATTGTTTATAATAATATATATTTTTTCTTTTGTTTTATTAAACTTAAATGTTTTTATATATATTATAAAGCATAACTAAAGCAAATAACTTTCTGCTTATTTTTATAGCACTAAATAAAAAATAGTCCGTACTTTTTATATAGGAATTAATATAAACGCATAAAGAATTAATATAAACGTATGATTTTATAAACGTATAATTTTTCGCTGTTTTTTATTAGCTTAAAAATTAATTGTTAATGCACACCGTTTTTCCTTTTAACTTTTTATGTACTTAATGTTTGCTTAGTTTTATTTTACTTTAGCTATTTTTAACGCTATTTAATTTAATACACTAACTTTATATATTTTATTTTGTACGTTTTATTTAAACTGTTAATAATACTATTAATAATTTTATTAATTAATGCATTTTATTATTTTAACTTTATAATATTTAGCATTTTTAAATAATGTTTTCTAAACTTTCCTAATTTTAACAATTTTGTAAACGCGCTTTTATATTAAACAACTTATTATATTGCTAAAAAAAACAACGCACTTTTTGTTTTTCGCTTTTTTGCTTACTTTTTTTATTTAATAAACTACTTTTTGCTTTTATAGCAGCTATAACTAGTTAATTCTATTTATTTAGTAATAGTTGCAATAGTATTACTATAAATTATAGCTTTAATAATAATAACGTTTTCAATAATATATTTGCTTTATATTTTTATTTTTTTAGCACTGTTTTATATTTTTATAAACGTAAAAGATTTAATAAGCTAATATAAAAGCTATATATTAACTACAATGTTTTTTTTGCTAATAAATTTTTAACGCTTTTACAATTTTAACGCGTTTGCGTACTTATATTTAGCCCAAAAGCTTGTTTTAATTCTTACTTTAAAGAATTTTAGTTAATTTAACCTTTTTGCGGCTTAACCTTGCTTATTGTTACTAAAAAAAAATTTAAATTGTTTTTATAGTTAGTTCGTTAAGTTATAAAAAAAAGCAAGCAGCTTTTTATAAACTTAATATATATATATAAACGTATACATAAGTAGCAAAAACAATAAAAGTAGTTGCTATTAAATTTAAATAGCTATAACTTTTTTTTTTTAGCGTACTTATTTTTATAAAGTTTACTGTTAAAGTTATTTGTTTTACTGTTAACAAAAAACGCTTTTTTATTGCTAACTTTATTTTTAATGCTTTTATTTTAACAAGCACTAGTTTTATTAGCTAAAGCAAGCACTTTGTTAGCTAGCTACCGTTTTTTTTCTTTAGTTCTAAAAACTATTTTTAACCTACTTGTTTTAAGCAACCTATTTTTTACAGCTAACGTACTTTTTAACTACGTTAATACGTTTAATAAAAACAATAGTTTTAGTACTATTAAATATTATTTATATTTATATAAAAAATAACAAATTCGATTTATAATTAAATATAATAAATATAAAAAAGCAACAACTAATAAAAGCAAAAAAATTTAGCAACAAAAGTTTTAAAAAACTAGCTATAAATAGTTATTAATTATTAAAGCTAAAAACAAAAATTAGTAGTTATTACAATTATATAAAAACTTAAAGCATTATTAGCATAATTATAGCTAAAGCTTAAATTTGTTTGCTTATTTATTTTATTAAAAGCTTATTAAACTAGTAAAAAACATTATTATAACAATTAGTTGCCGTATTAATATTTAAGCTTAAAACGTTCGAAGTATAATTAAAAAGCAGCACAAAAAGTTTGTTTTTATTTAACAAAATATTTATAATGTTTAAAACATTATTAAACAAGCTAAGCTAAACAGCTATAACTTAACTGCAGCTTTTATTAAGCTTTTTAATAAAAAAAAAGTTTTTTACTTAGTTAAATAAGCTAACAATAAACTATATTGTTTAATTAAATTAGTTTAAACTTTTTTTTACTGTTTATAAATATAAAAGCAATTTTTAAATATTATTAGCTTTAATAATATATATAATACTAACTGCTTTAAGCTTTTATTATTTTAAACAACAAGTTTAACTTGCTTAAAAACAGTTTTTAATGCTACTTTTAAGTTAATTAACAACAAAAAACAAAAAAGCTTTTAGTTTTTAGCTAAAAATATTCGTTAGCTTATAACAACTTATGTTATACAAAAGCTTTATATTATTATAACTAATTATAATAAAGCAATAAAAGCTACATTAAATAACTAGTTTTTTTTTATATAGCAGCAGCTTTATATATACTATATTAACTTAAACGTTTTGTTTAATATTAAACAAAAATAAGTTTTTAGTTACGTTAATAATAGCAGCTTTAATGCTAACGAAAATAAAAATGCTACTTTTGCTAGTTAACTACTTATAAAGTTAAGCTTTTTTAATAAGTAGCTAGTAAATGCTGCTTTTGCTAATAACAAAAAAATCTTTTATATTTACTAAAGCATTTTAATAATATAAAAAAAAATAATATTCGCAAAAATAAAAGCTACGTTTAAAAAAGCATAAATTAAACTTTACTAAAAGTTTAACAAGCAGCACTTTATACTATAATATATATATAAAACTTATATGCTTATAAAACTATAGTAAGCTTGTTGTTATATTTGCAAGTATTATAACTTTAGTATTTAAGTTATATTTAATATAAAAATAAACAACAATAATATTAAAAGCTACTTTTTAAATAATATAAGTTATTTATATAATTTTATTAAAACAATACAAAAAATAATAGCTAACTAAAAGCGTAACTTTAAACAAGCTTATGCTTAAAATAAAATTCTTATTTAACGTAAATATTTATTATTTTTTTTAAACTATTTAAACAAGCTTTAAATAGTTATAGCTTCGAAAAAAGTAAACTTAATTAATTTATAATACTATATTGCTTACAAATTAATGCTAACCGTAAAAAACCTTTTTTTAGCGAACATTAAGCATTATATTAACAACTGTTCGGTTATTTTTAAGCTTAAAATTTTATACTATTATAATGTTTACGTTAAACTAGCTAATAAAAGCTCCTTTAATAAGCATAACATTAACTTTTGCTAGCGGTTATAAAAATTGTTATTAAAAAACTTATATTAACTAATTTACAATCTTAAAATTGCTACTATATTTTATAGTTAACTAAAAAACTTTATAAAGTTTGTTTTTAATAAGCTTATAATTTTATTAAATAAGCTACTAGCTAGTTAACTAATTATAAGCCGAAAACAAAGTTGTTTATTAAATAGCTAAAACAAGTTAATATTAGTTAAGCTTAAACAAAGTAAAGTTTACAACAATAGCGCTAAAAGAAGCAAAAGCAGTTTATTTATTTAGCGTTAAACACGTAGTTAATTATTAATGTTTAAAGCTAAAAGAACAACAGGTAGCAAAACTAGCAAACGTTAGTTATAGCTTAATATTTAGAAGCAAAAAAGCTAATAAAAGTTAAAATAGCTAAACTAAATAAGTAGCTATTTAAATTAAATTACATTTATAATATTATTAAAGTTCTTTAAAACAAAACGCTACAAAAAGTAAAAGCTTTATTAAAAGTGCAATAATAATATTTTTATAAAATAATATGTTTAAATAATATGTTTTTAGATTAATTAGCTTTAATTATAAAGCAAGTAAGTTTAATATAACTAAATATATTATAGGGCGTATTTTAAATTAAACTAATTAAAAAGTTATACGTTTATAAAGTTATACGTTTATATTAATTCTTTATACGTTTATATTAATTTTTTTTTATATTATAGTATATATTAAAAGCTGTTTTTTTATTGTTGTTATTGTTTTTTTTATTTTTTTTTTTAGCTTTTTTGTTTTTTTTATTGCTGTTATTTTAATAGTTAAACATAATTTTAGCCGCTTATTAATATAAGCTAGTTTATATTACTAACTAAAGTATAACTTATATTAACTACTAAAACAAAAGTATAAACTATAAATATTAAACTAATAGCTTGCTTACTTTTTTTAGCAAGTAATAATAATTTATATTAAATGTTTACTATAAGTTATATTATATTTTTTCGGATGTTAACTTATAAAGCAAACAAGCTTTTAGTAAACAAAAATGTTGTAAAACTTGCTAGCTTTAATGTTATAAATTTGCAATTTTTTTATTAATTAATATAACATTTTTATAACAATTTATATATTATTATTATATTATACGCGTAAAACTAAAAAATTTAGTTTATAAGCGTAAGCTTTATTTTATTTAATAATACTATTAAAAACTATTATAACATTAGCTATATAATATAGTTTAAGCTTAAGCATAGCTTACATGTTTTACGTTTACTAATATTTTAGTTTTTTTTAAAAGCTATATAACGCTTTTAAATATAAATATTGTTAGCTAACATTAAATATTAAACTATTTTAATAATGTTTAAACAAATTATTATATGCTTTTTAGCTTTAGCTTATTTATTGTTTTATTAAATAGCTATTGTTGTTAACGTATTAACTAGCATGCTTTTATATAGCAACTTTTTAATTTAGTAGTTTAAAATTATAATTAATAAAGTTAAAACTGTTTTATTTAATTTAGCTATATATATAACGTTTTTTAAAAACTTAGCTACTGCTTTAACGTGTAAACTTACTTTGTTTAAACAGTTTACTTGCTTTTTTGCTAAAAAAAATAGCGGCCGTACTTTATAGTGCTATATTTTAGTTTACTATAAATATAAGATTATTTTATTAAAATATTAAACATATTAATACAATAATATTTTTATTATATTAAACTTTTATAGTATAAATAGCTTAAAATTTATTATATTATTATATGCTAGTTTAAATAATATAAACGTTTTAAAAGCTAATAATACTGCTATTTTGTACGCTATTTATATTATATATAAAACGCTTTTTTAAAAAGTTAACTTGCTTTTATTAAATAACGCTGCTATAACTATATATAGCTAAGCTTTTTTTTTTGCTATTATAAAGTTTTTAAAATGTTAAGCTTAACTTATACGTTAAACAAACAAGTTTGTTTTTATTACAAATTTGTTAAAGCTATTATTATTATAAGCTTTAAATATATTTAAAATTATTAGCGCAACGTTTATTAACAGTTATACTATTTAGCTAAAGCTTTTAAAATATATAAGCTTTAAAACGAGCGCTTTATTAACTGCTGTACTATTATTTTTATTGTTTTAACTAACTTTAAATTAAGCGCTACTTTTTTAGCTTAAAAAAAACTGCTAACATAAAACTTTTATTTATTATAAATTAAACTTTTTATAGTTTGCTTGTTTTAGCTAGCTAAATTAGCGCTAATTAGTCCGTTTATATTATTTATAATAATATTTTTATATTTTTTATATTTATTATAATATATATAAACATATAAAACATGCTAGCTTGTTTAATATAAAGTTATATAAAAACGGAATAAAAACGTTTTTTAATATTAAACGTTAAACTATATTAAAGTTGTTAAACATATAAACAACATTTAATAATTAACTTACGTTTTAAATAATAATATACTATTTTAACAATAATATATATTAATATTTGTTATTTTTTAAATATACGTTTATTTTATTAATAAATATAATATACTAATATGTTTTATAAACTAAAATATTATACGCTAAAAAATAAAAAAACAAGCTTAAGTTATTTTATAACTTTATTAAATAAAATATAACTAAATAATATAAAAAAATAAAAAAAATAAAAGTAGTAAAATAAAGTTATAAACAAAAAATATAAATTTACTATATAAAATATAAATAAATAAATGCTAAATAACTATAACTTTTTATTTATATTTAATAAGTTATAAAACTATAGCTTAAAAGCATTTTATTATGTTTAACTTAATATAAAAATAATAAACTATGCTATTTTTTAACTGCTGTTTTATAATAAAGCTTGTTTAAACTATTATTTAATAATATTTTTAGCATTTATTTCCTTTTTAGTAAATGTATAAAAGTTATACAACTATTAACTATAATATAGCTTGTTTAACTAATAATAAATAAATATATAATAATGCTATTGTTGCTTGTTTACTTTTATAGCTTTATCTTTTATTCGTAAAACTTATTGTTTTATGTTTTTTATTTTTTTTTCTTTTTTTTTTCTACTTTTAAATATAGCAGTTAAAATAAATCTAGTTTAGTTAAATCTAGTTAAATATGTTAACATAATAAGTTTATACAGCAGTTAAGCTATAAATAGCAAAGTTAACTAAAATTGTTTTATTTTTAAAAATAAGTTAATTATATAAAAAAAAAATTTTACGTAAAATATTATTGTTTATTATTGTTTTTAGTAAAAAAAGTACAACAAAATAAAAATTCTTATTTAAGTTAGTTTTTAATATTATTTATATTAATAGTTAAAGTTGTTAATATAACAAGCTTTTAAACATACTAATAGTTTTAAATTAAGTTATTAATAGCGTTAGCTTTTATAATAAAGCAAACAAAATATTATTTTTTTATATAAACATTTTGTTTAAGCGTTACTTTTACTACTGCATAATTAAACAAAAAAAAAAAAAAACTATTAGTATAACTACTTGCTAATATTATATAGCTAGTTTACATGTTTATTGTTTTATATAAAATGCATATATTATTTAAAAAACTAAAAAAAAGTACAACAACTTAATATAAATAGCTAAGTTATATAAAAAAAGAATAACTTATTATATAACTAAAAACTGCTAAATATATAATAAACAACTAATATAATTAAAAAATAACATAATTAATAAATTTTGTTTTTTTTTTGTTTAAATATTAATAATATTTTACTATAAAATTTAAATATTATGCGAACTTAAACAATAAATAACTATTTAATATAATATATAACTTTTTACTTTTTTGCTTTTTTTTTATATTAAAATGTTAGTCCAAAAAGTTTTAAGTGCTTAAAGCAGCCCTAATTTTTTAAGTTATTTGTATAAAATAGCTTTTTTTTAAATTGTTATATATTTAAAATATAAAATATTAAAAAAAAAAAACATAAAAATAAAAAGTAAAATAAAAAAAAAGTAATTAAATATTAAAAACAAGCTTAAAAGCAAGTATGCTTTTTTATACTTTAAAAGTAAGTTTGCTTTTTTTATACTTAAAATGCTATTATAACTACTTATTTTACTACTTGCAACTATTGCAAGTTTGCTTTTTTTATACTTAAAAATTAAATATAAGTTTGCTTTTTTTACATTATAAAAATAAATATAAGCTTGCTTTTTTTACGCTTTAAAAGCAAATATAAGTTTGCTTTTTTTATATTATATACGTAAATATAAGTTTGCTTTTTTTATACTTTAAAAGCAAGTGCAAATTTGCTTTTTTTTTATATTGCGGCCAATTTTATATAGTTTAACGGTTGCTATTTTGCTTAAATATAATATAATATATAAACTTTAAATCTTTTGCTTGCTATAATTAAACAGCTTTTTTAAGCGAACAACTTTTTTTTTTTATTTGCTTTATTATATATATTATATTTTTTTTTTATATTACTATTACTAAAAACTATAATATAAATATAACAACTTTTAAAAGGTTAACAATATAAACAAGCTATTATATTATTAATTTTATAGTAAACAATAAAAAAGGTTTTATTTTTATATATAATATAACACGCAAACTTTAAGTTTTTTATTTATTTTAAACAAATAGCTTTTTTTATACTTTAAAAGCAAATATAAGTTTACTTTATTAAAGCGTTATAAACAACTATATGTTTGTTTTATTAAAGCGTTATAAACAACTATATATTTGCTTTTTTTACGCGTTATAAGCAACTATATGTTTGCTTTTTTTACGCGTTAAATATAAATGTATGCTTGCTTTTTTTTTATATTGTAGTTAATTTTGTTTTGCTTAATAGTTGTTGTATTACTTAAATAAAACATAACATGCAAACTTTAAGCTGTTAATTTGCTGCTACTAATTAATTCTTTTTTACTACTTACTTTATTATATATATTAAAGCTTTTTTTTATACTACTGCTATTAAAAACTATAATATAAATATAGCAACCTTTAAAATAGTAATAATATAAACAAGCTATAATATTATAAATTTAACAGTTAACAAAAAAAAAATTATGCTTTTAATAATTAAACATATAATATAATATATAAACTTTAACTTTTTTGCTTGTTTTAAGCAAATAGCTTTTTTTATACGTTATAAACATATATAAGCTTGCTTTTTTATACGTTAAAAACAAGTGTAAGCTTGCTTTTTTTACACTTTATAACTAAAGGCAAGCTTGCTTTTTTATACGTTATAAACAAGTATAAGCTTGCTTTTTTTACACTTTATAACTAAATGCAAGCTTGCTTTTTTATACGTTAAAAGCAAATGCAAGTTTGCTTTTTTTTTATATTATAGTTAATTTTGTTAAGCTTAACAGTTGCTATTTTATATATATATAATATAATATATATATTTTAAATTTTTTGTTTGCTTTTATTAAACTTTTTTTTTTAACTTACTTTATATATATATCGATTTTTTTTTTTATACTACTACTACTAAAAATTATAATATAAATATAACAACTTTTAAAAAGCAAATAATATAAACAAGCTATAATATTATTAATAAAACAAACAATAATAAAAAAAGTCTTGTTTTTATATATATTATAATATATATACTTTAAGTTTTTTGTTTATTATAAGCAAACAGCTCTTTTTTATTACTTATTTTATATATATATTAAATTTTTACTTAATACTATTACTACTAAAATTATAATATAAATATAGCAACTTTTAAAAGGTTAATAGCATAAACAAGCTATAATATTTACAATTAAACAATTAACGAAAAAAAAAATAATGTTTTTTATAATATTATATATAACATAATAAACAAACCTTAAGTTTTTCGTTTATTTTAAGCGAACAGCTTTTTTTATACTTTAAAAGCAAATATAAGTTTGCTTTTTTTATATATTAAAAACAAATATAAGTTTGTTCTTTTTTTATATTGTAATTAATTTTGTTAAGCTTAACAGTTGCTATTTTGCTTATATATAATATAACATATAAACTTTAAGTTTTTTATTTGTTTTAAACAAAAAGCTTTTTTTATACGCTAAATATAAATATAAGTTTGCTTTTTTTTTATATTGCAGTTAATATTGTTAAGCTTAATAGTTGCTATTTTATATAAATATAAAATAGTATATATACTTTAAATCTTTTGTTTATTATAAGCAAATAGCTTTTTTGTTTTATTTGCTTTATATATATATTAATTATTTTTTTTATATTATTACTACTAAAAACTACAATATAAATAAAACAACTTTTAAAAAGTTAATAATATAAATAAGCTATAATATTATAAATTTAACAGTTAATAAAAAAAAAAATTATGTTTTTAACAATAAAACATATAACATAATATATAAACTTTAATTCTTTTGCTTGCTTTAAATAAACAGCTGCTTTTATGCATTAAAAGCAAATATAAGTTTGTTTTTTTTTTATATTATAGTTAATTTTGTTAAGCTTAACAGCTGCTATATTGCATAAATATAACATAATATATATACTTTAAGTTTTTTGCTTATTATAAACAAACAGCTTTTTTTTGCTACTTGTTTTATATATGTATTAAATCTTTATTTAATACTACTATTACTAAAAATTATAATATAAATATAGCAACCTTTAAAAAATAAATAATATAAGCAAGCTATAATAGTATTAATTAAACCGTTAATAATAAAAAAAGTCCTGTTTTTATATATAACATAATATATAAACTTTAAATCTTTTGCTTATATTAAGCAAACAGCTTTTTTTATACAGTAAAAGCAAATATAAATTTTTTTTTTTTTTATATTATAGTTAATCTTGTTAAGCTTAACAGCTGCTATATTATATAAATATAATATAACATATAAACTATAAGTTTTTTGCTTGTTTTAAGCAAATAGCTTTTTTTATACTTTAAAAACAAATATAAGTTTTCTTTTTTTATATATTAAAAACAAATATAAGTTTGCTCTTTTTATACACTAAAAGCAAATATAGGTTTGCTTTTTTTTTATATTATAGTTAATTTTGTTAAGCTTAACAGTTGCTTTTTTGCTTATATATAATATAACATATAAACTTTAAATCTTTTGCTTGCTTTAAGCGAACAGCTTTTTTTGTTCTTTTGTTTTATTATATAATAAATAACATTTATATATAAGTTATTATATAATAATATATTTTATTAAACTGCTTTTATAAAAATATAGCGGAATAAAAACAAAAATATAACAACAAAAGAAAATAAAACGTTAAATAGCACGAAATAGCCGGTTAGCTATAATATTAGCTATATTAACCTTGTGCTATAAAGCTTTAAGTGCTCTATTTTTTGCAGTGCTTTATTTTTTGCAGTAGTGTTTTTTGCAGTGCTTAATAATTAATTCGGTAATATTAAAAGCATTAATAATATTATGCTACATTTATATATTAATTAATAATATAGCTTAATATTTTTAAATATTATGTTTTATAACGCTAAATTGTTAACAAGTTTATATATTAACAAAAAATAACTTTTTTTAGTTTATTTAAAAATAAGTTGTTTTTAATATAAATAAAAGCTACAAAATATTTATTTTAGCAGTTTTTATATATTTAAAAAAGCTTTACTTAAAAAGGTTAAACTTTTAAAAACTTAGCCGCCGTTTATTATAGTTTAATTTTTGCTTTAGTTAGCTTTTTCGTAATATAATTTGCTATTTTTATATTATTATGCTTACTATATTAATAATAATAACAGTTTTTGCTGCTTATTTTAATTTTACGTTATATTTAATTTATATTATAGCTTACTTTTATTTTGCATAAAGTTCGCTTAATTAATTTAAGCTTAAGTTATATTTGTTTATAAATAGTACTATTAAATATACTTTGTTGCTAGCTTTATTTTTATTTTTTTAATTAATTATTAAACGTTATAGTTGTTTAATAAACTAACATAAACTTAAAATAACCTTAACTTTACGCTAAACTTAACTTATATTATAACTTACTTTAATTTTGCATAAAGTTTGCTCAATTAATTTAAGCTTAAGTTATATTTGTTTATAAATAATACTGCTAAATACGCTTTATTATAAGCTTTATTTTTATTGCTTTAATTAATTGCTAAACATTATAGCTGCAAAAAAAACTAACTTAAACTTTTAATAACTATAACGTTAAAATAACCGCAACTTTAAAATAACTTTAACTTATTTTATAGCTTATTTTAACTTTATATAACGTTTGCCCAATTAAATTAAGCTTAAGTTATATTTGTTTATAAATAATACTATTAAATACGCTTTATTAGCTGCTTTATTTTTATTACTTTAATTAATTACTAAACGCTATAGCTATTAAATAAACTAATATAAATTTAAAATAACTTTAACTTTACGTTAAACTTAATTTATACTATAGCTTATTTTAATTTTATATAAAGTCCGCTAAATTAATTCGGGCTTAAGTTATATTTGTTTGCAAATTATACTGCTAAATATGCTTTATTAGCCGCTTAATTTTTATTTTTTTAATTAATTGTTAAACGCTATAGCTATTAAAAAAACTAATATAAACTTTAAAATAACTTAAACTAGCAGCTAATACTAAGCTTAAAATAACTTTAATTTATTTTATAGCTTACTTTAATTTTACTTAAAAGTTAACTAACTAACTATTGCTTAAAATATATTTGTTTACAAGTAATACTACTAAATATGCTTTATTATATGCTTTATTTTTATATTTTTAGCTATTTACTATTTGCTATAGTTATTTAAAAAACTAACATAAATTTAAAATAACTTTAACTTTATATTAAACTTAGTTTATACTATAGTTTATTTTAACTTTATATAAAGTTTGCTTAATTAATTTAAGCTTTAAATATAATTGTTTATAAATAATACTACTAAATATATGTTATTAAGCGCTTTATTTTTATTACTTTAATTAATTGCTAACCGTTATAGCTATTAAATAAACTTATATAAACTTAAAATAATTTTAACATTAAGCTTACTTAAACTTTAAAATAACTTTAACTTATTTTATAGCTTACTTTAACTTTATATAACGTTTGCTTAATTAATTTAAGCTTATGTTTTATTTATTTACAAATAACATTATTAAATATGCTTTATTAAGCGCTTTATTTTTATTTTTTTTATTATTTGCTAAATGTTATAGCTATTAAATAAACTGCTATAAACTTAAAATAACTTTAACTTTATGTTAAACTTAATTTATATTATAGCTTACTTTAATTTTACATAAAGTTCGTTCGATTAATTTAAGCTTAAATTATATTTGTTTATAAATAATACTACTAAATATGCTTTATTTTTAGCTTTATTTCTATTTTTTTAATTAAATGTTAAATGTTATAACTATAAAAAAAACCGCTTTAAATTTTTAATAACTATAACTTTAAAATAACTTTAACTTTAAAATAACTTTAACTTGCTTTATAGTTTACTTTAACTTTACATAAAATTTGTTTAATTAATTTAAGCTTAAGTTATATTTGTTTATAAATAGTATTATTAAATATACTTTATTGCTAGCTTTATTTCCATTTTTTTAATTAATTATTAAACGTTATAACTGTTAAATAAACTAATATAAACTTAAAATAACTTTAACTTTGCGTTAAACTTAACTTATATTATAGCTTACTTTAATTTTACATAAAGTCCGCCCGATTTATTTAAGCTTAAGTTATACTTGTTTATAAATAATACTATTAAATATGCTTTGTTACAAACTTTATTTTTATTGCTTTAATTAATTGTTAAACGTTATAGCTGCAAAAAAAACCAACTTAAACCTTTAATAGCTATAACGTTAAAATAACTATAACCTTAAAATAACTTTAACTTACCTTATAGCTTACTTTAACTTTGCATAAAGTCCGCCCGATTAATTTAAGCTTAAGTTATATTTGTTTGTAAATAGTACTACTAAATATGCTTTGTTTTTAGCTTTATTTTTATTTTTTTAATTAAATGTTAAATGTTATAGCTATAAAAAGAACTGTTTTAAATCTTTAATAACTATAACTTTAAAATAACTTTAACTTTAAAATAACTTTAACTTGTTTTATAGCTTACTTTAACTTTATATAAAATCCGTCCGATTAATTTAAGCTCGAGTTATATTTGTTTGTAAATAATACTACTAAATATGCTTTATTACTAGCTTTATTTCTATTTTTTCGATTAATTATTAAACGTTATAGCTATTAAATAAACTAACATAAACTTAAAATAACTTTAATTTTGCGCTAAACTTAACTTATATTATAGCTTACTTTAATTTTGCATAAAGTTTGCCCGATTTATTTAAGCTTAAGTTATATTTGTTTGTAAATAATACTATTAAATATACTTTATTGCAAACTTTATTTTTATTGCTTTAATTAATTATTAAACGTTATAGCTGCAAAAAGAACTAACTTAAACTTTTAATAGTTATAACGTTAAAATAACTGCAACTTTAAAATAACTTTAACTTGTTTTATAGCTTACTTTAATTTCGCATAAAGTTCGCTTAATTAATTTAAGCTTAAGTTATATTTGTTTATAAATAATACTATTAAATACGCTTTATTATACTATTTATTTTTATTATTTTAATTAATTTTTAAACGTTATAACTATTAAAAAAACTAATATAAACTTAAAATAACTTTAATTTTGCGTTAAACTTAACTTGTATTATAGCTTACTTTAATTTTATGTAAAGTTTAACTAACTATTTATTACTAGCAATAAATTAACTACTAATAGTACTTTTATATACACTTTATTATAAGCTTTATTTTTATACTTTTAATTAGTTGTTTAATGCTATAGCTTTTTAAAAAACAAACTTTAACCTTTAAATAACTATTACTTATAGCTTACTTTAACTTTTAAATAACTTTAACTTTAAGTAAACTTTAACTTATATTATAGCTTACTTTAAATTTACGTAAAAACGAACCGCTTAACTATTGCTAAAAATACTTTTATACATTAATAATACTATTAAATATATTTTGTTATAAGCTTTATTTTTATGTTTTTTATTGTTTGCTTAATGTTATAACTGTTTAAAAAACTAACGTTATTTTTAAAAGAACTTAATTTTAATTTTAAGCTAGTTAATAATAGATTAGTACTAGAATTTAATTCAATTTTTTTGTATTTAGTTTTTTTATATTTAGTTTTTTCGTATTTAGTTTTTTTGTATAACTATTAAAGTTTAACCAACCATTTATTGTTTATAATAAATTATTTAATAATAGTACGGCCGGATATACTTTGTTACAGTATTAATTAATTGCTTAATAACGTAGTTATTTTAAAAACTAACATAAATTATACTACAACTTTAATTTTAAGCTAACTTTAATTTTAAGCTAACTTTAATTTTAAGCTAACTTTAATTTTAAGCTAACCTTAATTTTAAGCTTTAATAACTTTAACTTTAAGCTTTAATAACTTTAACTTTAAGCTAACATTAACTTTAAGCTTTATTTAAACTTAGCGTTAAACTTTAACTAATATTATAGCAAACTTACATTATAATATAACAATTAACTAATATAACAACTAAACAGCTTATTAAAATAACAAAGGTTAATATATTTTACTTTTTTATATATATAAACTATTATATTCTTTAAAGCTTTTTAGTTTTTTACTTTTTTTTTTTTTTTTTTTAAATATATATACTGCGTAACTTTTTATATATATATGTTTTTACTTCTTTTAACATAATTTAACAACAAACTAACTTAACAATAAACTAACTTAACAACAAACTAACTTAACAAACAATTAATTAATATTGCGTTAACTAATATTGCGCTAATTAACACTGCGCTAACTAATATTGCGCTAATAATGTATTTATTTACTAGTTGCACCTTTATATATATTTTATTACGCGCTTTATTTTATTATGCCTTATATTTTTTTTTACTTTATTTTAGCAACTAATACTATTAAAAAAATAAAAACTAACAATGTTTTAAGTGCTTAAGTTTTTAATATAAGCAACACTTAAAATTAAAAAAAAAAAAGTAAAACAATAAAAGCATTTTTACTTTATGCTAAAACAGTTGTAGTAATATTATTGTATAAACGCTAACTTATATTTTAATTGCAAACATTAATTTATATTTAATTAGTTAAAAACTAATAATGTTTTTAAGTGCTTAAGTTCTTAATATAAGCAACACTTAAAATTAAAAAAAAAAAATAAAACAATAAAAACAAAATATTTTAACTTTATGCTAGCATAATTGCAGTAATATTATTATATAAATGCTAACTTATATTTTAATTATAAACATTAACTTATATTTTAATTGCTAATGTTAACTTATATTTAATTAGTTAAAAACTAATAGTGCTTTAAGTGTTTAAGTTTTTAATATAAATAACACTTAAAATTAAAAAAAAAAAATAAAACAATAAAAACAAAACATTTTAACTTTATGCTGCATAATTATAGTAGTATTATTATATAAATGTTAAGTTATATTTTAATTAGTTAAAAACTAACGTATACTATTTTATACAACAGTTAATAATTTATTATAACGTTGTTTATTGTTTTTTATACGTTAACTTAATTATTTTTTATTGCTAAATTATATAAATCTTGCTAGCCTACATATTTAAATAGCTATAAACTACTGTTAACATATGCTTTATTTGCTAGCTTTTGCGCTAATTAAGCTATTAACGCTTTAGCGCTTAAGCAAATAGTTTTTTTAACTACGCTAACTTTATAAAAAAAAGACTTATAGCAAAAAAAAAAGCAATATTAAATTAAAGTTACGTTATTACGTATATATAGTTTATGCAACATTAGCAGCTTTTAATTAAAAACAGTTAAAAGTATACAAATTATATATAACTGCTAACTGTTTTATAGCAGCAATTATTAGCGTAATATAAAAAAACGCGTATATTATAGCTAGTTTAAATAGTAAAAATAAACAAACGCTAGATTTAAATTTTTTATATAGTTATAATTCCGATTATATATAGTTTTAAAGTTTTAAGTTAATTTTTTATAATAGAATTTTACCCGCTTTTTAATATAAGGTTTTACTTTTAAACATTTAGTTAACTTATGCTTGTTATATAAAATTTTAATAAAATTTTACTTAAAATTTAGTTTTACTTATAAATAGTTAGTTTATATAATATGTTTTTACTTTTTTTTAAAAAACTTATTTATACTTTTAAACATTTAGTTAACTTATGCTTATTATATAAAAATTTAATTTAACTTTATTTAAAGTTTGTTTTTATTTATAAATAAATAGTTTTTTTAACTACGTTAATTTTACAAAAAAAAAACTTGCTATAAAAAAAAAAACAATATTAAGTTAAAGTTATATTATTATATATATATAGTTTATACAACATTAATAGCTTTTAATTAAAAACGGTTAAAAATATATAAATTATACGCAACTATTAACCGTTTTATTGTAATAATTATTAGCGTAATATAAAAAAACGTATATATTATAGCTAGTTTAAATAGTAAAAATAAACAAACGTTAAATTTAAATTTTTTATATAGTTATAATTTTAATTATATATAGTTTTATATAATTAAATTAGTTTATATAATATATTTTTACCTTTTTTTTAAAAACTTATTTATATTTTTAAACATTTATTTAGCTTATGCTTATTATATAAAAATTTAATTTAACTTTATTTAAAGTTAGTTTTTATTTATAAATAGTTTTTTTAACTATATTAACTTTATAAAAAAAAAACTTGCTGCAAAAAAAAAACAATATTAAATTAAAGTAATATTATTATATATATATAGTTTATACAATATTAATAGCTTTTAATTAAAAACGGTTAAAAATGTATAAATTATATATAACTATTAACTGTTTTACTATAGTAATTATTAGCATAATATAAAAAAACGCGTATATTATAGCTAGTTTAAATAATAAAAATAAACAAACATTAAATTTAAATTTTTTATATAATTATAATTTTAATTATATATAGTTTTATATAGTTAAGTTAGTTTATATAATATATTTTTACTTTTTTTTTAAAAACTTATTTATACTTTTAAACATTTAGTTAACTTATGTTTATTATATAAAGATTTAATTTAATTTTATTTAAAGTTAGTTTTTATTTAAAAATAGTTTTTTTAACTACGTTAATTTTACAAAAAAAAAACTTGTTATAAAAAAAAAAACAATATTAAGTTAAAGTTATAATATTATATATATATAGTTTATATAACATTAGTAGCTTTTAATTAAAAACGGTTAAAAATATATAAATTATGCGCAATTTTTAACCGTTTTATTATAGCAACTATTAGCGTAATTTAAAAAAACGCGTGTATTATAACTAGTTTATATAATAAAAATAAATAAACGTTAAATTTAAATTTTTTATATAGTTATAATTTTAATTATATATAGTTTTATATAATGAAATTAGTTTATATAATATATTTTTACCCCTTTTTTAAAAACTTATTTATATTTTTAAACATTTAGTTAACTTATGCTTATTATATAAAAATTTAATTTAATTTTACTTAAAGTTAGTTTTTATTTATAAATAGTTTTTTTAACTATGTTAACTTTACAAAAAAAAAACTTGCTATAAAAAAAAACAATATTAAGTTAAAGTTATATTACTACGTATATATAGTTTATATAACATTAATAGCTTTTAATTAAAAACGGTTAAAAATATATAGATTATATATAACTATTAACCGTTTTATTATAGCAACTATTAATATAATATAAAAAAAACGCGTGTATTATAGCTGGTTTAAATAATATAAATAAACGGACGCTAAATTTAAATTTTTTATGTAATTATAATTTTAATTATATATAGTTTTATATAGTTAAGTTAGTTTATATAATATATTTTTACTTTTTTTTTAAAAACTTATTTATACTTTTAAACATTTAGTTAACTTATGCTTATTATATAAAGATTTTATTTAACTTTACTTAAAGTTAGTTTTTACTTGTAAATAAAGTTAATTTTTACTTATAAATAACGTTTATTAAAAATTAAATAGCTTTATTATTTATATTTAAATTTTAAATATTATTTAAATCGTTATTATATAAAGCTTTTAAAAAGTTTTTATAGTTTAATATAAATATATTATATTTTTTGTTAATAGCTTTTGCTTTTATATATATATATTTATATAAAAGTAAAAGTAAACCTATTGTTTTTTATATTTATTTATATTTTTTAAAAGTAAAAAAGCAAGCTAGTTTTGCTTATATAAACGGAAACTATATAAGTAAATAATAGTTTATGCGTAGTTTATACATAACTTTTTATTTTATTTATATAATAAATAAAACTATTAGTTATACGTAAGTTATACTTATATATAAGCAATATTGTTAATTTAACACTTTTTATATAAAAGTATTAATTAATTTAATGTTTTATATATAAATATAAATTACGTTTTAGCTTACGTTTTTTATTATTATATATAATTAATAAACTAATATTTGTTTTTTTTATAAATAAAGCATTTTTTTTTAAATTTATTATATAATTTTTAAAGCTTTTAGCTTTTATATTTTTTATTATTATATAACTTTTTTAAGTAGTTAATATTATACTGTTTATTTATAAAGTATGCTTTATTTATATAAAACTAGCTTGTTTTTAGTTTATAAAAACATATAATATTGCTTTTAAGTTTAAAAATAAAGCTTTATATATAAGTTTTATATTTATAAAAGTAGTTTTTAGTTAAAATACTTTAAAACATGTTTATATAATAGCTATATAAAAAAGTATTTTGTTTTTATAGCTAAGTTTTAATATATATTAAATAAGTTAAAGCTTATTAAAAAGTTTTTTTAATA
>MU382769.1:0-20173 GCA_022495115.1 Xylaria castorea | reverse complement strand
AAATATATTATAAAGCATATTTTAAGTTAAACTAATTAAAAAGTTATACGTTTATAAAGTTATATGTTTATATTAATTTTTTATACGTTTATATTTATTGCTTTATAATTAATTCGTTAAATTATAAAAAAAAGCAAGCAGTTTTTTATAAATTTAATATATATATATTAATATATATATAAATAATAAAAACAATAAACATAGTTGTTATTAAATTTAAATAGCTATAACTTTTTTTTTTTAACGTATTTATTTTTATAAAGTTTACTATTAAAGTTATTAGTTTTATAGTTAATAAAAAACGCTTTTTTATTATTTGTTTTATAGTTAATAAAAAATGCTTTTTATTATTAACTTTTTTTTTAATACTTTTATTTTAACTAGCATTAGTTTTATTAACTAAAGCAAATATTTTGTTAGTTAACTATAGTTTTTTAATTTTAATTTTAAAAATTAATTTTAATTTATTTATTTTAAACAACTTATTTTTTATAACTAACGTACTTTTTAATAACGTTAATATTTTTATAAAAAATAATAGCTTTAATATTATTAAACATTATTTATATATATATATAAAACAAAAAACTTGTTTTATAATTAAATATAATAAATTTAAAAATTTAAAACTAAATAAAAGCTAAAAGATTTTATAACAAAAGTTTTAAACAATTAGCTTAACATAATAACTTATAGGGGGGTAATGTATTTAGTGATAAATTTTTGTATTAGTTGCTTTGTTAGTGTAAAAGTGGTAGCTAAAGGCTACTGCTTACGGCCACCCATTTAAGTAAGTAAGCTTTAGCTAGTAGGGTGGCCATAAGCTACAGCCCTTGTAGCCCTACTAGCTACTGCGTAGCTAGTGCCCCTTTTACTTAACTGTATTATAGCTATAAATAGTTATTAATTGCTAAATTTTTAATTAAAAGTTAATAGTTATTATAATTATATAAAAACTAAAAGTATTACTAATATAATTATAGCTTAAGTTTTAACTTTTTTGTTTATTTATTTTATTAAAAGCTTATTAAACTAATAAAAAAACAATTATATTAATTAATTATTATATTAATATTTAAGCTTAAAACGTTTAAAGAATAATTAAAAAATAATATAAACAGTTTATTTTTATTTAATAAAATATTTATAATGTTTAAAGCTTTATTTAATAAGCTAAACTAAACAGCTATAATTTAACTATAGCTTTTAATAAACTTTTTAATAAAAAAAAGGTTTTTATTTAGTTAAATAAGCTAATAATAAACTATATTGCTTAATTAAATAAGTTTAAACATTTTTTTTTGTTTATAAATATAAAAGCAATTTTTTAAAATTATTAGTTTTAATAATATATATAATATAAATTGTTTTAAATTTTTATTATGTTAAACAATAAGTTAAACTTGTTTAAAAATAGTTTTTAATATTATTTTTAGCTTAATTAACAATAAAAAATAAAAAAGCTTTTAGTTTTTAACTAAAAATATTTGTTAGCTTATAATATAATATATTATATAAAAGCTTAATGTTATTATAACTAACTATAATAAAGCAATAAAAGCTATATTAAATAACTAGTAATTTTTTTATATAATAATAGTTTTATATATATTATATTAATTTAAACGTTTTATTTAACGTTAAAAACAAATAAGTTTTTAATTACGTTAATAATAATAGCTTTAATGCTAACATAAATAAAAATGTTATGTTTATTAGTTAATTATTTATAAAGTTAAACTTTTTTAATAAATAGCTAGTAAGCGCTACGTTTACTAACAAAAAATTTTGTTTTATATTTATTAAAGCGTTTTAATAATATAAAAAAGAATTATTTACAAAAATAAAAGCTATATATAAAAAAGTATAAATTAAACTTTATTAAAAGTTTAACAACTAACGTTTTAAATTATAATATATTTATAAAACTTATATGTTTTTTAAATTATAATAAGCTTATTGTTTTATTTATAAATATTATAACTTTAGTATTTAAGTTATATTTAATATACAAGCAAATAATAATAACGTTAAAAACTATTTTTTAAATAATATACGTTATTTATATAATTTTATTAAAATAATATAAAAAATAATAA
Source organism: Xylaria castorea (assembly GCA_022495115.1). Taxonomy (NCBI): domain Eukaryota; kingdom Fungi; phylum Ascomycota; class Sordariomycetes; order Xylariales; family Xylariaceae; genus Xylaria; species Xylaria castorea. The sequence continues at coordinate 18,074 of MU382769.1, read as the reverse complement.
CTAATTAAAAGCATAACTTTATATAAGCTTTTGTTTAAAATAAAGATTTAATTTAACGTAACTTTTTATTATTATTTTAAAATTATTTAAATAAGCTTTAAATAGTTATAGCTTTAAAAAATATATTTTTAATTAATTTATAATATTATATTGTTTATAAATTAATGTTAACTATAAAAAACTTTTTTTTAACAAACATTAAATATTATATTAATAACTGCTTAATTATTATTAAACTTAAAATTTTATATTATTATAATGTTTATGTTAAACTAGCTAATAAAAGCTTTTTTAATAAGCAAAATATTTATTTATATGTTAAAGGTTAGCTTATAAAACGTTCGTAATAGCTTCGCAAAATAATACACTAGATTTTAAGAAATAAATATAAAAGATTATTTTTATTTACAGTATTAATTATGCATGCTAAATACGTGTTATAGCTTTATAGCTAATGTTTAGCGTACGTACGTAGTACGTACGTCCTTGTAGCAGTTGCGTTAGCTGCTTTTTTACACTATTTCCCCTTTTTTTAGTTGTTGGTTTTTAACACCAATTTTTTATCGTTAACTTTATTGTTAATAAGTACTTTAGTACTTTTGCGGCGCAACTTTTGCGGCGCAACTTTTGCGCTGTTGCTTTTTTTTGTTTGTGTTATTATTAAATACTTATATATTTGTTGCTAACTATTATGTTAGCAAACTTTTTTAAGTTAACTTTTTTAAACTTTTTAAATTATTATTAATTTAATGTAGTATTTAAGGTTATTTCTAGTTGCTTTATTTTTAGTTTTAAAAATAAAAACTAAAGCGTTAACTAATTACGCTTAATTATAAAAAACATTTATATAAAAGTTTTACTAGTACTTTTTATATTTATTATTTTTAAAATAGTTTTATAAACGCTTTAGCATTTTAATGCTTTTTTACTAGCTTTAAGCAAAAACGGAATTAATACGTTAATTAATTAAAGCTTTTTTTGCGCTAAATTTTTGTATATTATATTAACTTATACTTTAATATTTATATTTATTACTATATTTTTTAGCTTTTTATTATTATTTAATTATAATATTTTATAAGCTTTAAAAAGCTTGCTTATATTAAACGTTTTAAATTTTTTAGCTAAAATAAATTAAACATATATTTTTATTTTAGCTTGCTTTTTAGCTTTTTTTTAGCGTTTAATTATACTGTTTATATGTTTTATATACGTTTTAGCTTTTTAAATATAAACAATTATATTTTATATATTTAGCAACTTTTGTTTAACTATTATTTTTGTTTTTTATTAAAATAGTTTTTTGTTAAATATTTTAGCTTTTAATAATAATAGCAAATTATTAACTTATTGTTTTATAATTTTTATAACTTGTTATAATTAACATTTATTTAACAATTATATTGTTTATATAGCTTTTTTTTTAGCTTATTTGTTTAAATATTGTTTACTATAATATAAAATTTTATAAAACTATTAATATAAAGTTTTTTTTAGCTTAGCTTTATAAGCTTGTTTTATTGCTATATGTTTTATTGCTTTTTTACTTTATAAAATATAATAATTATATTTTTAAATAAAACTTTTTGCTAAATAAAAGCTTTTTTAACTCCGTTTTAAAGTTTATACTAATAATTAAAAGCTAACTTTAAATTGTTTTTAAATTAACATTTTTTTTTTAGTTTTTGCATTAAAACTTGCTATTTAAAATTTTTTTTTTTTAAAAATTCGTTTTTTTTTTAGCGCAGTTTTATTAACTGCTTTTAAAAAATACGTTTAAACAGTTTAAAATTTATATTTTTTTCTTTAATAAACTTTTAAAAGTTTGCTAAAGTTACGTTTAACTTTAAATTTATATATTTAAACGTTTTATAATAAAATTGCTAATTAGTTTAAATGTTTTACGTTGTTTAGTTTAACGTTTATATAATTTAAATAGTTTTATTATATTTAAGCTTTTATTAGTTGCTTTTTTTAATAGCAATAATTTAGTTTTTTATTTTAGCTACAGTAGCTTTTTAGTTAAACTTTTTATAATTATAAATAAACATTTTCGTATTATTTTAAATTGTTATATAACTAGTTTTTAAACTAAATAGTTTTATTAGTTATTTATTTAACAATATATTTTAAGCTATTAACTATAATATTTATATTAATATTTTTTTAAGCAATAGTTAATTATTGTACGATTGCTTGTTTAAAAAACAAAACTTTTAATGCTTTTTATTATATAATTGTTTTATATAGTTTTGTTTGTTTTTAAAAGTTTTGCTTTTATTGCTATAAATTAGTTTTTGGTTAGCTTTTTTATAACTATAGTTTAACCGTACAACAGTTTACAACTATATAATTATCCCGATTTTTTGCTGTTTAAATATTACGTTATAATTATTTAAGTATAAAAATAAAAAAATATTAAAAGTTAGCTTATAAAACGTTCGCAATAGTTTTGCAAAATAATGCATTAAATTTTAAAAAATAAATATAAAAGATTACTTTTATTTATAGTACTAATTATGTATGCTAAATACGTATTATAGCTTTATAGCTAATGTTTAACGTACGTACGTAGTACGTACGTTTTTATAGCAGTTGCATTAGCTACTTTTTTACATTATGTTAACAATTATAAAAATTGTTGTTAAAAAACTTATATTAACTAATCTATAATTTTAAAATTGTTATTATATTTTATAGTTAACTAAAGAACTTTATAAAGTTTGTTTTTAATAAGCTTATAATTTAACTACGTAAACTATTAGCTAGTTAGCTAACTATAAGCTAAAAATAAAGTTGCTTATTAAATAGTTAAAACAAGTTAACATTAATTAAATTTAAATAAAACAAAAGTTATAATAATAACGCTAAAAAAAGCAAAAGTAGTTTATTTATTTTATATTACACACGTAATTAATTATAAGTACTTAAAGCTAAAAAAAAAAAAAGTAATAAAGCTAACAAACGTTAATTATAGCTTAATATTTAAAAACAAAAAAACTAGTAAAAGTTAAAATAGTTAAACTAAATAGCTACTTAAATTAAATTACGTTTATAACATTATTAAAGTTTTTTAAAACAAAACGGTAAAAAAAATAAAAGCTTTATTAAAAATGTAATAATAATATATTTTTAAATTAATTAGCTTTAGTTATAAAGCAAGTAAGTTTATTATAACTAAATATATTATAAAGCGTACTTTAAATTAAACTAATTAAAAAGTTATACATATATATTAATTTTTTATATATATATATTAATTCTTTATTAAAAAAGTTAAAAGTTTTATATATAATATTATAACAATTAATATAAACGTATAAAGAATTAATATAAACATATAATTTTATAAACGTATAACTTTTTATTTAGTTTAACTTAAAATATGCTTTATAATATATTTAACTATATTAAACTTATTTGCTTTATTATTAAAGCTAATTAATTTAAATATATATTATTTAAATATATTATTTTATAAAAATATTATTATAATATTTTTAACGAAGCTTTTATTTTTTATAGCGTTTTATTTTAAAAAACTTTAGTAATGTTATAAACGTAATTTAATTTAAATAGCTATTTAGTTTAACTATTTTAACTTTTATTAGCTTTTTTTATTTTAATATTAAATAATAACTAACGTTTGCTAACTTTATTATTTAAGGTTTTTTTAGCTTTAAGTATTAATGTTTAATTATATATTTAACGCTAAATAGTTAAACTATTTTTGCTTTTTTTAGCGCTACTATTACGCTTTTAGTTTTATTTAAATTTAGTTAACGTTAATTTATTTTAGCTATTTAATAAATATCTTTGTTTTTAAGTTATAGTTAGTTAATTAATAAATAGTTTAATTAATTAAGTTATAAGCTTATTAAAAACAAGTTTTATAAAGTTTTTTAGTTAACTATAAAGTATAATAGCAATTTTAAAATTATAAATTAGTTAATATAAGTTTTTTAACAACAATTGTTATAACTACTAGCAAAAATTAATGTTTTATTTATTAAAAAAGATTTTATTAACTATTATAACATAAATATTATAATAATATAAAAGCTTAAGCTTAATAATAACTAAACAATTATTAATATAATATTTAATGTTTATTAAATACAAGTTTTCTATATTTAATATTAATTTGCAAATAATATAATATTGTAAATTAATTAAGTTTATTTTTTTAAAAGCTATAACTATTTAAAGCTTGTTTAAATAATTTAAAAAAAAATATTTATATAAAATAAAAACTTTATTTTAAACATAAGCTTGTTTAAAGTTATATTTTTAGTTAGCTATTATTTTTTATATTATTTTAATAAAATTATATAAATAACTTATATTATTTAAAGAATAGTTTTTAATATTATTATTGTTTATTTTTATATTAAATATAACTTAAATATTAAAGTTATAATATTTATAAATATAATAATACCTTTATTATAACTTTAAAAATATATTAGTTTTATAAATATATTATAATATAAAATATTAATTGTTAAACTTTTAGTAAAATTTAATTTATGCTTTTTTATATATAACTTTTATTTTTATAAACATTAGTTTTTATATTATAAAAATGTTTTAATACATAAAAAAAGTTTTTTTGTTGTTAACTAAAGCAATATTTACTAGCTATTTATTAAAAAAGTTTAATTTTATAAATAATTAACTAATAAAAATAACATTTTTATTTTTATTAGTATTAAAACTATTATTATTAACATAATAAACAACTTATTTTTGTTTAGCTATAAATAAAACGTTTAAATTAAAGAGTTAATACAAACGCATAAAGAATTAATATAAACGTATAACTTTATAAACGTATAACTTTTTAATTAGCTTAAGCTTAAAATATGCTTTATAGTATATTTAGTTATATTAAACTTACTTGTTTTATAACTAAAGCTAATTAATTTAGGAATATATTATTTAAATATATTATTTTATAAAAATATTATTATTATACTTTTAACGAAGCTTTTATTTTTTATAGCGTTTTATTTTAAAAAATTTTAATAATGCTATAAATATAATTTTATTTAAATAGTTATTTAGTTTAGCTATTTTAACTTTTATTAGCTTTTTTGCTTTTAAATATTAAGCAATAACTAACGTTTGCTAGTTTTATTACTTGTTGTTTTTTTAGCTTTAAATATTAATAATTAATTACGTATTTAGCGCTAAATAGTTAAACTACTTTTAGTTTTTTTAGCGCTATTATTGCGCTTTTTGCTTTATTTAAATATAGTTAATATTAACTTATTTTAGCTATTTAATAAATAACTTTATTTTTAGCTTATAGTTAGCTAAACTTTTAATAGCTTATTTAGTAAAATTATAAGCTTATTAAAAATAAGCTTTATAAAATTTTTTAGTTAACTATAAAGTATATTACTAATTTTAAAATTGCGTATTAGTTAATATAAGTTTTTTAACAACAATTGTTATAACTGTTAGCAAAAGTTAATATTTTGTTTATTAAAAAAGCTTTTGTTAGCTATTTTAACGTAAATATTATAATAATATAAAATTTTAAGTTTAACAATAATTAAACAGTTATTAATATAATGTTTAATATTTATAGTTATAGCTAGTAGTTATGCTAGTAGCTAAAACTTATATTAACTACTGCACTTGTATAAGTTTGCTAAACCTACTAAGGTTGTGCTAAAGATTGCTTTACTACATACACTTATTTAAGTGTATAATTATAAAAGATAGCTTTTTTTTTTTCCTTTTTTTTTTTTTTTTTAGATTTTCGTACAATATAGCATATATTGCTAAAGCTTTGCTTTTATTTGTATGCTAAATATAACAATTTAAAAATTAACCTTTTATTTATTTATAAAGTATAAGAACTGCTTTTTAATATTTTCTAAGAACTAACTTAAAAAACTTAAATTAGTTTTAGTTATTTTAATTAACAATAACTTAAACTTCCGAAAAAAAAGCTTTTTTAAAAAGTAAAGCTTGTAAACAAGTATAGTTTATAATTAAAAACTTTTAATAGCTTATAACCTATAACGAAAAAATCTTTAACATTAAAACTTAATAAAAGAATTTTTTATACATTTTTTTAAAAGTATTTAATTATAAAAATATAGCTATATTAGTTAGCAACAATAATGTTTAAAAAAGCAGAATTACTTTAGCTAACCTTGTTTGCAAATTTTGTAAACAAACGTATAATATAAGTTTTACTGCTAAAAAATTTTCCGAAAACTATAAAGCATTTTTTCGCACTATTAACTTTTTAGTATAAAATTACGCTGTTATACATTTAAAAAGCGAAAACTTTGCATTTTTTTTTATGCTAATAACTAAAAAAAGCAAAAAAACTTAGCTAAAGTTAAACAAACTTATTAATAATAAAGCTTTTATTAGCTTTATAAAACAACTAAATATATTATTTAATAAAATAAAAGCAAAAAATTTGTTAATAATAATATATTGTTAATATGCTATAAATTTATATAACTTTTTTAACTAAACTAATGTTTAAATCGAGCGCTTTATTATTTAAGCTAAAAAATTTAGCAAAGTTGTTATATTTAAAAAAAAAACTTTAAACAAGTATTATAATTAAACTTTTAACTTTAATTTTAACTTTAATACTAAACGTATTATTAATTGTTTATTTAAAAAAGTTATAAATATAACAAACAAGCATAACTACGTTTAAATAATGTTAAATAAATTTAATTAGCAAATAATAAACTTACTGTTTAAACATAGCAGAACTTTAGGTTTTATTTATATTAAAAATAATACTTGCAAGTTTACAAAAGTTATAGTATTTATTTTTTATAACAATAAAAAAAAAATTAACGTTAAGTTTAAAGTTTAGTTATATAACATAAAGAATTGTTTAAACGTTAATTATAATTAGTTTATAAACAATATTGCTAAAATAATAAACATTAAAACATATATAAATAGCAAAATTGTTAAACATTTGCTATTTTATTTTGCTAATATTTATTTTAACATATTAATATTTTTTTTTATATTGTTTAATTACTTTAAAAAAAGCTATAAAAATGTTAACGCTAGCAAAAAAGCTAAGTTTAAATAAAAAGCTTTTAATTTTAAAAACTATAAACTTGCTAAGTTTTTAAAGTTTAAAACTAACTTTGTTAAACTAGCAAGTAAAACTTGTTTTAAAAAAAAAAAGTAAAAAAAAAACTTTAAAAATAAGTTGTTTAAACGTTTGTTTAATAAAGTTTTTTTATTTTATTTCAATAAAAATGTTACTTTTAACTAGTTTATAAAGCTATATATTTAAATGTTTTATTAGTTATATATAAACGATTAAAAACGTAATATAGCTCGCAAAATAAACTAAAACTAAAACTTAAACTTAAATTTAAACTTTACGTTTAATACTAGCAATAATTATAATAACTTTTAAACTTTTTGCGCTAATAACAATAGTAGCAACAATAATAACAATAATAGTAAAAGTATAAACGTTATAAAAAACATTTGTTTTTTTTAATTAACTATTAATAAAATAAAAAAGCTTATTTAAAAAAGCAAATGCTTTAATTGTTAACAATCCGGTTATATTATTAAAAATTGTTTTTTAAAAAACGCAAACTTGGACCGAAATGCTTGTACTATAGCTATAATTGCTATATATAAACTTAAAAACATATAACTAATATTGCAAAAAAAAAATAATGCAAAAAAAAAAAAGTAACCCTAAGAAAAATATATTCTTACTTAAAAAAAGTATTTTTTAAAAATTATAATATAAACTTAATAAACAAGTATTTAAATAGAAAACTTTTTTTATATACTTATATTATATATAATAATAAACTATTTTTAATTACGAATAATTTTTTTAAAAATATAGGAGCAAATATATATATAAGCGTTAATAAACAATTCGTTAATAAAATTGTAAAATTGCTAAATTTATTTATAATTACTAAGTTTAAACTTTAATTAATTATTAGCTATAATAGTAAAAAAAGCTAAAGTATTAACCGATTTTTGCTAGTAACGTTTTAAATATATAGCAAAACTTTTAAAATTATATTTATATTAGTAATTAATATATAATAATATAAAATAATTGTTAAAAAGTTATAGTTTAAACAATATAATGTTTTTTTAAATTATAAAAAACATTAATTAATTTTTTTACCGATATTATTATTTAACTATAACATAAAGCATATATTAGTAATAAATAACGCTAATATTTAGTTATAACATTTAAACTATTAATTTAATGCTAATTAATATAATTAAAACTTTAAAAAAAAAAAAGCTTATAAAAAACAATAATAAAAAGCAGCGCAAAAAAGCTGTATGTTTATTTCCGTTTTTATTTTAAAGCGTAAGCGTTAAAACTTAACTATAAACAACTTAGCTAAAATGCAGCGTAACTTTAACAGCTGTTTTTTAAAACTATTTTTTAAACTTATATATAAAAAAAAAAAAGCAACAACAATTGCGCTAAAAAAACAAAAAAACATTTTTTTTACTTAGAAAACTAACAACATTAGTTTTTATTATATATAATAGAACAGAATAAAATAATATAAAAAAAAACTTTAAACCGAAGTAGTAAACATTAATGTTATAGCTTTCGATAGCTTTATAAAATACAATAAATTTATATATTAAATATAGATTATTAGCATATATAAAGTTAACAAAATTATCGAAAAAAAAAAAAATAACTTTTTATAAAAAAAAAGCAAAAAGTTAAAACAAAAAGCTTTTAAACTTATACTTTTTAAGTACTATAATTTATTTCGTATATTTAATAAAATAAACTTTAATACGTTATTTTTATATTGCTTTAAAGTAAACTATAAAGTTAAGTTTAATAAAAACAAGTTTTTTAACAACTTAAAGTATAGCTTACTATATAAAATATTATTAAATAAACTAAAAGCTATAAAAAAGTACTTGATTAAAAACTTTTATAAAAGTTTTATTAAACTAAGCAATATATTATTTGTATTTTTTATTTTATTCGTAAAAAAAGCTAAAAAAAAATTGCGCTTTTATATAAATTATTACAAGTTAAATAAACTTATAAAAAAAAATTAATATTTGCTACTTTTTATTAAAAACACTTTATTTTATATAAGTAAAGCTAAAATTTTTATAAAAATTAACGTACGTTAAACTTTTTACTGCATTAAAATATATTTAAAAAACAAAAACTTTATAACGTTTTATATTTATTATAATATATATTATTATAATATATTTTTGTTTAAAATAATAAACAAACTTTTAATATTTTAGTAATATATTAATAATATTTTGTTTAATTTTTTGAACAACTTTTGCAGTATTTACGTAAATAATATTTTTATTTATTTTAATAATTTAAAAAATTACTGAAAACATGTTAAATTAATGCTATAACGTTTATAAAACGTTAGTTTATAAGCAAACATTAAAAAATCCAAATTTTATATTATTAAAACGAAGTTTTTAAGCTATATTATAAGCACTAAAAATATTTAAATAAACTTAGCTAAAGTTAATATAATATAAAACTGGGCTTTTTTTTTTACTATAAAAAGCGTGCAGTTTTTTTTAAAATTTTACAACTTTTACTAAAAATTTATAAAAAACTATAGCTAAATAGTTATACTATTAAATTAATTAATAAAAAAAACCACTTTTTTTAGTTAAACTATAAAATATAATAAGTTGTTTAATAAGTTAAAAAACGTTTTTTTATTTTATTTTTTATTATAATATTTTAAATATAAATTATTTATTAAAGTAAAAACTAATATATTTAATAGCGTTATTACAAACGTTATATTATAGTTATATAAAAACTAGTAATATTTTATTGCTTATTATTTTAAAACGTTTTATAATATTAAGTTAAACTATAGCATTTATAATAAAAAAATGCTAGCTATAGCGCTATTTTTAAAAAAATAAAAACTTAAACTAATTAGTATTTAAAAAAAGCTTTTTTTAGTTATTATAAACTATAACGCTTTAAAGTACTTTAATATAAAACAATATTTAAACTTTTAATAAGTAAAATAAATTACTTTTTTTTTTAAATACAATTTTTTTATTATTTATTAACTAAAAAAGTAAAATGTTTTAGTTAACGCGTTATTTTAAAAGTAAAAAAAACTTACTACTTAAAAAAAAAAAAAAAAAATATAACGTTATTTTGTTTTGTTTTAACTTGTTAGCAGTACTACTTATTTTATACTTATATAAATAAAAGTGCTAACTTTAATATTTTTAATAAAATTTTGCGCAAAATTAAAAAAGTTAAACAAACTTTAGTTAATTAACTAAATTTTGCATAAAAACTATATAAACTTAAATATAAAAATTTATTGCAAAAAAGTTAAAAATTAGCATAAAAATAACTTATAGTTGTTTAACTTTAAACTAACTATATATTATAATAAGCTAGTAGTTTTTAACTTTTTTTATTTTTATATACGTTTAATATAAAAAATTTATAACTATATAATAACTACGTACTTTAGTAAGCAAAAAACTAAAAAGCTAGTAATAAAACGTTATTAATAGCTTTATTTAAAACATAATTATAATATATATATAAATAACTATATAAAATACTAGCTAGCTAAAATATTTCAAAAAAAAACTTTTAGCAAACTAACGCTTTTATTAATATTTAATTATATTTAGCGCTATTTAGTAGTAAACTTTAAACAAATATTAAAAAATAAACATAGTTATAATAATGTTTTAGTTATAATAAATAGTTTAAAAAAGCAAGCATAAACTATTTTTTATATAATATAAGCTACTGTTAAAAATATAACAAAAATATATTATAAAAGCTTTTTTAAAATATTTAGTATATTAGTTACGCTAACTTTTAACTGCAAACTTTAATTTATTTTTTTATTTATAAACAAATTATATAAGCTAATAAGCGTACAATATATATTAGCTTTTATAAAATACTATAAAACAATAAAACAAGCTAAAATTATAAACGAATATTTAAATTAGCGCTTGCGCTTTTATATAAACTACTATTAAAATAATTAGTTAAAACGTATATTTGTTATAAATTATGCATAAGCTTTATTACTATATAAGTTTATAAGTTTATTATTTTATAAAATTAAAATAAAGTTTTTAATGCTTTTTTATTTTAACTAAAAAAATAAAACTGCTAATAAAAAACTTAATAAACTGTTTGTATATAAAAAAAACTTATAAACTAATATATAAAAAAAAGTAAAAAAAATTATATAATTCGTTAAATTAACTAAAAACTATTTAAAAAGTATTTAAAAATGCATAATTATATAAGCTAATAAAAGTTAATAAAACTTTAATTTTAATATTAAAAACTACGTTTTAATATTAAAAAAAAAGCAATCGTAAAAAACTAATAAACTATTAAATAAGCTAAACTATTTAATAACTTAATAAAAATATAAAATTTTAAACAAAAATAGCAATATATTTGTACTAAATGTTTTTTTTTCGTAAAAAGCTATTAATTAATATTATATTAATAAATTACGCAAATATTCTAATAACTTTTTTTTAGGTTAAAAAACAAAAAACTTTAATAAAAAAATTATAAAACCGGAAAGTAACAAAAAGTTTGTTGTTAAAAAAATAAAATTTTCGAAAATTTATTATTATAAACTATAGTATTAAGTTAACTAAAAAAAATAAAACGCGGATAACAAGTAGTATTTTGCTGCAAATTTTAAAAATAGCGCAAACGTATTAAAAAAATTTTACAAATTAAACTTTAATTTAGCAAAACTGCTAGTAAAGCTTAAAAAGTAGCTAAAAACAGCACAAAATAACAAGTTTAATATATTGCACTTAAATAACAGTAAAACATTAGCGTAAAAAAAAAAAGTTATAAAACAACAATATATATAAAACGTTATAGTAGCTAAAATTGTTAATATAAAGTATAAAAAAACTTATATAATAATTTAATAAAACAAAGGCTTAAAAAAAAGTTATATAAGTGAATACTTAAAGCAATCCTTTTTTTTGTTAAAAAGCAATTATTAAACTATTTGTTTAAATACTATATATATTTTAAAACAAGCTATTTTTTTAAAAAAAAAAGTAATTATAGCTAATAGCTGTACTAGTAGCTAAAACTTACACTAGCTATTATACTTATATAAGTTTGCTAAACTTATTAAAGCTATACTAAAGATTATTTTATTACACACACTTACTTAAGTATATAATTGTAAAAAATAGCTTTTTTTCTTTCCTTTTTTTTTTTCATTTTTAGATTTTCGTACAATATAGCATATATTGCTAAAGCTTTGCTTTTATTTATATGTTAAGTACAACATTTATTAAAAAAAAGTTTTTTATGTTTAACATTAATTTATAAATAATATAATATTATAAATTAATTAAGTTTATTTTTTTTAAAGCTATAACTATTTAAAGCTTGTTTAAATAATTTAAAAAAAATAATAAATATTTAAGTTAAATAAAAATTTTATTTTAAATATAAGCTTGTTTAAAGTTACGCTTTTAATTAGTTATTATTTTTTATATTATTTTAATAAAATTATATAAATAACTTATACTATTTAAAAAGTAACTTTTAACGTTATTATTGCTTGCTTTTATACTAAATATAACTTAAATATTAAAGTTATAATATTTATAAATATAGCAATAAGTTTATTATAATTTAACAAATATATAAGTTTTATAAATATATTATAGTATAAAGCGCTAGTTGTTAAACTTTTAGCAAAGTTTAATTTATACTTTTTTAAACGCAGCTTTTATAACATAATAACCTATGGGGGGGTAGTATATATAGTGGTCGATCTCTGTATTGGTTGCTTGGTTGGTATGTAAAGGTGGTGGCCAAAGGCCACTGCCTGCGGCCACCCATTTAAGTAGGTGGGCCCCAGCCAGTGGGTGGCCATAAGCCACAGCCCTTGTGGCCCCACTAGCCACTGCGTGGCTAGTGCCCCCTCTACCTAACTGTATCAAATGCCGCGCACACAACAAAAATCTATTAACCTCAATAGCCCTAGCCCTAGCCACAAACACAAGCCCCACCAATCCCACCAATCCCACCAATCCTACTAAATCCACCAAAATCCACCAATAGGTTTGTGTAGGTCTGTAGGGGTAGGCAGGTCTGTACAGGTGTAGGTCTGTAGGTCTGTACAGGTGTAGGTAGGTCTGTACAGGTGCAGGTCTGCAGGTCTGTACAGGTGTAGGTCTGCAGGTCTGTACAGGTGCAGGTAGGTGTAGGTCTGTGTAGGTCTTCGAAGGTTGGTTGGTCTATAGATCAATTGCTGCGTGGGCAGGTCGTCGTCAACGGGAGACTGACGACCACGTTGTAGTTGTTCGCGGGAAGAGATTCGTACGGGAGAGCTTGCTGTTGAAGAGCTGTATTGCCTGGGTCGTCGGAAAAGGGTAATCGGGCAGGGGAGACGACGACCACACTGTGGTTGTTAGATTCGATTGCGGATGAACGCCGCGAGGCCGGAGTAACGCTGAGGGTAAAGACGCGACGTTGTTAACTGCCGGCTGCATTCGAAAAATAGAACGACCTCGTTCGATCGTTCGGGTAGTTGTAGAACGGCCACAGAAGTTAAAAAACCACTCTGTAGACGTTGTTCGATCAAGGGCGTTATAAGTTTGCGGGGACTAATCGAATAGGTCGCAAATTAACAGGAAAGCTTGGGACAACGACCTTGTGGTTGTAGGACGGCTGCAGAGGTTGAAAAACTACTCTGCAGTTGTATTCGAAGCTGCCGATGTTGAAGAACCTACGGCAGGCTGTTGGAAACGGTCGCGGAGGTTGAAAAACCACTCCGGCCTCGTTTGACAACGCCACGGTCGTGGCTCAATACGATTCACCGCACCATTTAACACAATAACCTATGGGGGGGTAGTGTAGTTGGTGTGATGTATCTCTGTATTGGTTGCTTGGTTTGTGTAAAGGTGGTGGCCAAAGGCCACTGCCTGCGGCCACCCATTTAAGTGGGTGGGCCCCAGCCAGTGGGGTGGCCATAAGCCACAGCCCTTGTGGCCCCACTAGCCACTGCGTGGCTAGTGCCCCCTCTACCTAACTGTATTAATTATATTATAAGCTAACAAATATTTTTAGCTAAAAACTAAAAGCTTTTTTGGTTTTTATTATTAATTAAGCTAAAAATAGTATTAAAAACTATTTTTAAACAAGTTTAACTTATTGTTTAAAATAATAAAAGATTAAAATAATTAATATTATATATATTATTAAAGTTAATAATATTTAAAAATTGCTTTATATTTATAAATAATATAAAAAAGTTTAAAGTAATTTAATTAAATAATATAGCTTATTATTAGCTTATTTAACTAAATAAAAAACTTTTTTTTATTAAAAGTTTAATAAAAACTATAGTTAAATTATAGCTATTTAACTTAACTTATTTAATAATATTTTAAACATTATAAACATTTTAATAAATAAAATAAACGTTTTATACTACTTTTTAATTATATTTTAAACGTTTTAAGCTTAAATATTAATATAATAACTAGTTAATATAATAGTTTTTTTTTTTAGTTTAATAAACTTTTAATAAAATAAATAAATAAACAAATTTAAGCTTTAGTTATAATTATGCTAATAATATTTTAAGTTTTTATATAATTATAATAACTATTAACTTTTATTTTTAGCTTTAATAATTAATAACTATTTATAGTTAATTTTTTAAAACTTTTATTGCTAAATTTTTTTATTTTTAATAATTATTGTTTTTTTTATATTTATTATATTTAATTATAAATTAAATTTATTGTTTTATATATAAATATAAATAATATTAAATAGTATTAAAACTATTGTTTTTGTTAAACGTATTAATATAGTTAAAAAGTGCGTTAGTTATAAAAAATAAGTTATTTAAAACAAATAAGTTAAAAATAGTTTTTAAAACTAAAAAAAAAATAACGGTAGTTAACTAAAAAAATATTTGTTTTAGCTAATAAAACTAATATTTATTAAAATAAAAGCATTAAAAATAAAGTTAATAATAAAAAAATGTTTTTTATTAACAATAAAATAAATAACTTTAATAATAAACTTTATAAAAATAAGTATTTTATAAAAAAAAAGTTATAACTGTTTAAATTTAATAATAACTGTTTTTATTGTTTTTGTTATTTATATATATACTTATATATATATATTAAATTTATAAAAAGCAGCTTACTTTTTTTTATAATTTAATAAACTAACTATTAATACAATTTAAATTGTTTTTATTAATAATAAATAAAGTTAAGCCGCAAAAAAGTAAAATTAACTAAAAACTTTTAAAATAAAAATTAAAACAAGCTTTTAAGCTAAATATAAATATATAAACGCGTTAAAATTATAAAAACGTTAAAGATTTATTAGCAAAAAAAAGCATTATAGTTAATACGTAGTTTTTATACTAGCTTATTAAATTTTTACGTTTATAAAAATATAAAAATATAAAACAAATATATTATTAAAAACGTTATTATTATTAAAAGTATAATTTGCAATATTATTATTATAACTATTACTAAATAAATAAAATTAACTAGTTATAACTGTTATAAAAGCAGAAAACGAAAAATATAATGTTTTTTTAGCAATATAACAAATTGTTTAATATAAAAGCGCGTTTATAAAATTGCTAAAATTAAAAAAGTTCGAAAAATATTGTTTAAAAATGCTTAATATTATAAAATTAAAGTAGTAAAATATATTAATTATTAAAATTATTAACAGTTTAAATAAAACGTACAAAATAAAATATATAAAGTTAATATATTAAATTAAATAACGTTAAAAATAGCTAAAATAAAATAAAACTAAGCAAACATTAAATATATAAAAAGTTAAAAAAAAAACAGTATATATTAATAATTAATTTTTAAGCTAATAAAAAACAGCAAAAAGTTATACGTTTATATTAATTGCTTATATTATTAAAGTTTTAAAACAGTTTTAAATTTGTTTAACAATTTATAAACAAAAAACTATTAACTATATATATATAACTAAAACTATATAATATATATAATTATATATTATAGCTAATATTTCTAAGTAAAATTAATGCTAATAGTTTTAATACTAGCTATTTTTTTTTAGCTATATTTATTTTAATATATAATAACAAAAAGAAAGTAAACAAAAAAAACGCTTTTTTTTAGCTTAAACGCTTTATATATTATTATAGTTTAACGTTTTTATTATTATACAACATTAAAGCTTTTACTTTATAAATTAATAAAAGTTATAAAATTATTGTATATAAACAATTTTATTAAAATATAATATTTTCTTATTAAAACATAATATTTTTTTATTAACGTATAATATTAAAGCTTTAATTTTATAAGCTAAAGCTTATAAAAAACTATTATAAATAAACAATAAAGTTATAATATATAATAAAGCTATTATATAAAAGCATATAAGCAGTTATACGTTTAATTATATTAGTTAAAGTTAATAAATACGTTTTAAAGCTATAATATTACTATAATATTTAAATGTTAGTACTAATACTATAGTAGTAGTAATATATACTATAGTAGTAGTACTACAATAGTACTTAATATTATACAGTATAATAATAATAAAATAATATAATAATAATAAAATAATAAAATAATAATAAAATAATAAAATAATAATAAAAGTATATTTATTTTATAAAATAATTAATATACTTATATTTGTTAATTAAAAATAAAACATTTATTTAAACTAAATATAAATTGAATTAAACATAAGCAACAATATTAACTAATAATATATTAAATAAGTTAAAGTAAATAATATAAATATAATGCTTTTATAATAATAGTTTTTTAACAACTATTATATTATAACAGTTTAAAAACTTTAACACTTTAATAGCTTAAAAATATAAATAGATTTTATAATAATATAAACAAATTATATATTATGAAAAACAATATATAATTAAAACAACTTATCTTTAATAATAATACTAATATATATTTTATATTTGTATATTAAGCAAATAATTAATTAACTTATAATTAATGTTAATATTCTTTAAAAACAATTTAAAAAACTTTATAAGCTTAAAAACATAAATATTATTTTAAATTATATAAAACAATTACTTATTATTTTAAACAATTTAATATTAAACTAAAAATTATTAAACAATAATATTACTATATGTTTTAGATTTATTAGTTAAGCAAATAATATATGAACTTACTATTAGTGTTTTTGTTATTTAAAAATATTTTAAAAAACTTTATAAGCTTAAAAACAAAAATGTTATTTTAAATAATATAAAACAATTACTTATTATTTTAAGTAATGTATTATTAAAACAAATATTATTTAATAATAATACTACTATTTGTTTTATATTTATTAGTAAAGCAAGTAATTTATTAACTTACTATTAATGTTTTTGTTATTTTTAAACATTTTAAAAAACGTTATAAGCTTAAAAACATAAATATTATTTTAAGTAATATAAAGAAATTACTTATTATTTAAAGCAATATATAACTAAAACAAAAATTATTTAACAGTAATACTACTATATGTTTTATATTTATTAGTAAAGCAAATAATTTATAAACTTACTATTAATGTTTTTTTTGTTTTTAAAAAAACAAACAAAATTTTAAAACTTAAAAATATTAAATAAAGTACATAATTAAATAATAAAAACCTGTTTAAATTTAATATATATAATAATATTAAAAGATTTATTTAACGATTTTTTTTTGGTATAGTTTTTATATTAATAAAATAACTAAATATAAAATAAATTAAGCATAAATGTTTTTTTTGTTTTTAAAAAAATAAACAAAATTTTAAAACTTAAAAATATTAAATAAAGTAAATAATTAAATAATAAAAATATTTTAAATTTTAATGTTTATAATAAGATTAAAAGCTTTATTTACTGTTTTTTTTTGTTTTTTAAAAAAACAAACAAAACTATATAACTTATAACAATTAAAGTTTTAATTAAACAAATTAAATAAAATAGTTATTATATTAAACATAACATTATTAAAACAAA
>MU382768.1:0-20209 GCA_022495115.1 Xylaria castorea | reverse complement strand
GCTTAAAATTAAAGTTAGCTTAAAATTAAAGTTAGCTTAAAATTAAAGTTATAGTATAGTTTATATTAGTTTTTAAAATAACTACGTTATTAAGCGATTAATTAATATTATAATAAAGTATATCCGGTTATACTATTAGCAAATAATTTATTGTAAGCAATAAATAGTTGGTTAAACTTTAATAGTTGTACAAAAAAACTAAATATAAAAAAACTAAATACGAAAAGATTAAATTAAATTTTATTATTACTTTATTACTAACTAGCTTAAAGTTAAAGTTAAGTTTTTTTAAAAGTAACATTAGTTTTTTAAACAGTTATAGCATTAAGCAAACAATAAAGAACATAAAAACAAAGCTTATAACAAAGTATATATAAAAGTATTATTAGCAGTTAATTTATTGCTAGCAATAAATAGTTGGTTAAACTTTACATAAAGTTAAAGTAAGCTGTTGTACAAGTTAAGTTTAGCGCAAAATTAAAGTTATTTTAAGTTTATATTAGTTTTTTTAACAGCTATAACGTTTAAGAATTAATCGAAGTAATAAAAATAAAGCGTATAATAAAGCGCATTTAGTAATACTATTTACGAACAAATATAACTTAAGCTTAAATTAATCGGGCAAACTTTATGCGAAGTTAAAGTAAGCTGTAAAGCAAGTTAAAATTATTTTAAAGTTGTAGTTATTTTAATGTTGTAGCTATTAAAAGTTTAAGTTAGTTCTTTTTGTAGCTATAACGTTTAAC
This sequence comes from Xylaria castorea, assembly GCA_022495115.1. Lineage (NCBI taxonomy): Eukaryota > Fungi > Ascomycota > Sordariomycetes > Xylariales > Xylariaceae > Xylaria > Xylaria castorea. Next base: position 19,463 of record MU382768.1, on the reverse strand, counting down.
AATTAATTAAAGCGATAAAAATAAAGTTTGCAACAAAGCATATTTAATAGTACTATTTACAAACAAGTATAACTTAAGCTTAAATTAATCGGGCGAACTTTATATATAATTAAAGTAAGCTGTAGTACAAGTTAAGTTTAACGCAAAGTTAAAGTTATTTTAAGTTTATGTTAGTTTATTTAATAGCTATAACGTTTAGCAATTAATCGAAAAAATAGAAATAAAGCTAGCAACAAAGTATATTTAGTAGTACTATTTACAAACAAATATAACTCGAGCTCGAATTAATCGGACAAATTTTATATAAAATTAAAATAAGCTATAAAACAAGTTAAGGTTATTTTAAGGTTATAGTTATTAAAGGTTTAAAGCGCTTTTTTTTAAAGCTATAACATTTAGTATTTAATTAAAAAGATTAAAATAAAGCTAAAAACGAGGCATATTTAATAGTACTATTTACAAACAAATATAACTCGAGCTTAAATTAATCGAACGAACTTTATATAAAGTTAAAGTAAGCTGTAGTACAAATTAAGTTTAGCGCAAAGTTAAAGTTATTTTAAGTTTATGTTAGTTTATTTAACAGCTATAACATTTAGTAATTAATTAAAAAGATCGAAATAAAGCGTGTACTAAAGCGTATTTAATAGTACTATTTGCGAAAAAATATAACTTAAACCTAAATTAATCGGGCAAACTTTATATAAAATTAAAGTAAGCTATAATACAAATTAAGTTTAGCGCAAAATTAAAGTTATTTTAAGTTTATAGCAGTTTATTTAACAGCTATATTATTTAGCAAATAATAAAAAAAATAGAAATAAAGCGTTTAATAAAGCGTATTTAGTAATATTATTTGTAAACAAATAAAACATAAGCTTAAATTAATCGAGCAAACGTTATATAAAATTAAAGTAAGCTATAAAGCAAGTTAAAGTTATTTTAAAGTTAAAGTAAGCTTAATGTTAAAATAGTTTAAAATTTAAGTTAGTTTTTTTTATAGCTATAGTATTTAGCATTTAATTAAAACAATAAAAATAAAGCGCGTAATAAAGCGTATTTAGTAGTACTATTTGCAAACAAGTATACTTTAAACCTAAATTAATTAGGCAAACTTTATGCAAAGTTAAAGTAAGCTATAGTATAAGTTAAGTTTAATATAAAATTAAAGTTATTTTAAGTTTATATTAGTTTATTTAACAGCTATAACGTTTAGCAAATAATTAAAGTAATAAAAATAAAGCGTATATTAAAGCGTATTTAACAATATTATTCGCGAACAAATATAGCTTAAGCTTAAATTAATCGGGCAAACTTTATATAAAGTTAAAGTAAGCTATAAAGCAAGTTAAAGTTATTTTAAGCTTAAAGTTAGCTGCTAGTTAAAGTTATTTAAAGTTTATGTTAGTTTTTTAAACAGTTATAACATTTAGCAATTAATTAAAGTAATAAAAATAAAGCGGCTAATAAAGCATATTTAGTAGTACTATTTATAAACAAATAAATTTTAAGCTTAAATTAATTTAGCGAACTTTATATAAAGTTAAAGTAAGCTATAAAGCAAGTTAAAGTTATTTTAAAGTTTAAATAAGCTTAATATTAAAGTTATTTTAAGTTTATATAAGTTTATTTAATAACTATAGCATTTAGCAATTAATCGAAATAATAAAAATAAAACGTTTAACAACGCATATTTAGCAGTATTATTTATAAACAACTATATTTAAAGCCTGAATTAATCGGACAAACTTTATATAAAATTAAAGTAAGCTATAGTATAAGTTAAGTTTAACGTTAAATTAAAGTTATTTTAAATTTATATTAGTTTTTTAAATAACTATAGCAAATAGTAAATAGCTAAAAACATAAAAATAAAGCGTGCAATAAAATATATTTAGCAGTATTACTTACGAACAAATATATTTTAAGCAATAGTTAGTTAGTTAACTTTTAAGTAAAATTAAAATAAGCTGTAAAATAAGTTAAAGTTATTTTAAGCTTAACGTTAGCTACTAGTTTAAGTTATTTTAAAGTTTATGTTAGTTTTTTTAATAGCTATAACGTTTAACAATTAATTAAAAAAATAGAAATAAAGCGGCTAACAAAGTATATTTAGCAGTATTATTTACAAACAAACATAACTTAAGCTTAAATTAATTTAGCGGACTTTATATAAAGTTAAAGTAAGCTATAGTACAAATTAAGTTTAGCGCAAAATTAAAGTTATTTTAAGTTTATATTAGTTTATTTAACAGCTATAACGTTTAACAATTAACTAAAATAATAGAAATAAAGCGCGCAATAAAACATATTTGCTAGTATTATATATAAACAAATATAACTTAAGCCCGATTTAATTAAGCGAACGTTATATAAAGTTAAAGTAAGCTATAAAACAAGTTAAAGTTATTTTAAAGTTGTAGTTATTTTAAAGTTTTAGTTATTAAAAGTTTAAGTTAGTTTTTTTTATAGCTATAACGTTTAACAATTAATTAAAAAAATAGAAATAAAGCTTATAATAAAGCGCATTTAATAGTATTATTTATAAACAAATATAACTTAAACTTAAATTAATTAAAGAACTTTATATAAAGTTAAAATAAGCTATAATATAAATTAAGTTTAGCGCAAAATTAAAATAAGCAGCAAAAACTGCTACTACTATTAATATAGCAAACATAATAATATAAAAATAGCAAACTATGTTATAAAAAAGCTAGCTAAAACAAAAACCAAACTATAAAAAACGGCAGCTAAGTTTTTAAAAGTTTAACTTTTTTAAGCGGAGCTTCTTTAAATATATAAAAACTGCTAAAATAAATATTTTATAGCTTTTATTTATATTAAACATAACTTACTTTTAAGTAAACTAAAAAGGGTTACTTTTTATAAATATATAAACTTATTAAAAACTTAGCGCTATAAAACGTAATATTTAAAAACATTAAGCTATATTATTAATTAATATATAAATATAGCGCAACATTATTAAAGCTTTTAATATTACTAAATTAATTATTAAACACTGTAAAAAATAAAGTATTACAAAAAACAAAGTATTACAAAAAATAAAGCACCGCAAAAAATAAAGCATTATAAAAAATAAAGCATTTAAAGCTTTATAGCATAAAGTTAGTATAACTAATGTTATAGCTAACCAACTATTTTATACTATTTAACGTTTTGCTTTTTTTTGTTATTATACTTTTGCTTTTGTTCTGCTATATTTTTATAAAAGCAGTTTAATAAAGTATATTATTATATAATAACCTATATATAAATATTATTTATTATATAGTAAAACAGGAAAATAAGAAAAGCTGTTTGCTTAAAGCAAACAAAAGACTTAAAGTTTATATGTTATATTATATATAAGCAAAAAAGCAACCGTTAAACTTAATAAAATTAACTATAATATAAAAAAAAAGCAAACTTACACTTGCTTTTAGTATATAAAAGGAGCAAACTTACACTTGTTTTTAGTGTGTAAAAAAAGAAAACTTGCACTTATTTTTAAAGTATAAAAAGAGCTGTTTGCTTAAAACAAGCAAAAAACTTATAGTTTGTATGTTATGTTATATTTGCGCAATATAATAGCTGTTAAGCTTAACAAAATCAACCGCAATATAAAAAAGGAGCAAATTTGCACTTGCTTTTATTGTATAAAAGGAGCTGTTCGCTTAAAGCAAGCAAAAAATATAAAGTTTGTATATTATATTATATATAAAAATAGAACTTTTTTTATTGCTAGCTATAACATTAATAACATTATAGCTTGTTTATATTATTAACCTTTTAAAAGTTGCTTTATTTATAATATAATTTTTAGTAATAGTAGTAAAAAAAAAAGCTTTAATATATATAGTAAAACAAGTAAAAAAAAAAAGCTGTTTAATTGTAGCAAATAAAGTACTTAAAGTTTACGTATTATGTTATATTTGTTTAATATAGCAACTGTTAAGTTTAACAAGATTAACTATAATACGGAAAAAAAATAGACTTATATTTGCTTTTAAAGTAAAAAAAGAGCAAACTTGCAATAGCTATAAATAAAAGAGTAAGTAGCTGCTTTAACGTTTACGGTATAAAAAAAGCATATTTGTTTTTAAAGTATAAAAAAAGCAAACTTGCATTTGTTTTATAAACGTAAAAAAAGCAAACTTATATTTGCTTTTAATGCGTAAAAGCAGCTGTTTATTTAAAGCAAGCAAAAAAGTTAAAGTTTATATATTATGTTATATGTTTTATTGTTAAAAACATAATTTTCTTTTTTGTTAACCGTTAAATTTATAATATTATAGCTTGTTTGTGCTGTTAACCTTTTAAAGGTTGCTTTATTTATATTGTAGTTTTTAGTAATAGTAGTATAAAAAAAACAATTAATATATATATAAAGCAAGTAAAACGAAAAAGTTATTTAATTAAAGCAAGCAAAAAACTTAAAGTGTATATGCTATATTATATTTATATAAAATAGCAACTGCTAAACTTAACAAGATTAACTATAATATAAGGAAAAAATAAACTTATATTTCCGTTTAGCGTATAAAAAAAGCTTTTTGCTCGAAGTAAATAAAAAACTTAAGGTTTATATGTTATGTTGCATATAAGCAAAATAGCAACCGTTAAGCTTAACAAAATTAATTGTAATACAAAAAAAAAACAAACTTGCATTTGCTTTTAGTATATAAAAAGAAAAAACTTATATTTGCTTTTAAAGTATAAAAAAAGCAAACTTATATTTGCTTTTAAAGTGTAAAAAAAGCTGTTCGCTTAAAACAAGCAAAAAACTTAAGGTTTGTTTATTATGTTATATATAATATTGTAAAAAATATTATTTTTTTTTTTGTTAATTGTTTAATTGTAAATATTATAGCTTGTTTATGCTGTTAACTTTTTAAAGGTTGTTATATTTATATTATAATTTTAGTAGTAATAGTATTAAGTAAAAATTTAATACGTGTGTAAAACAAGTAGTAAAAAAGAGCTGTTTGTTTATAATAAGTAAAAGATTTAAAGTGTATATATTGTAGTATATATAAAAACAGAACTTTTTTTATTGTTGTTTGTTTAATTAATTATATTATAGTTTGTTTGTATTGTTTACTTTTTAAAGGTTGTTATATTTATATTATAATTTTTAGTAATAGTAGTATAAAAAGAAAAATTAATATATATATAAAGCAAGTTAAAAAAAAAAGTTTAATAAAAGCAAGCAAAAAACTTAAAATATATATGTTATATTATATATACGTAAAATAGCAACTGTTAAGCTTAACAAAATTAACTATAATATAGAAAAAAAGCAGACTTGCACTTGCTTTTAACGTGTAAAAAAGCAAGCTTGCTTTTAGTTATAAATTGTAAAAAAAGCAAGCTTACACTTGTTTTTAACGCGTAAAAAAGCAAGCTTATATATGCTTATAACGTATAAAAAGAGCTGTTCGCTTAAAGCAAACAAAAAAGTTAAAGTTTATATATTATGTTATATGTTTAATTGTTAAAAGCATAATTTTTTTTTTTGTTAACCGTTAAATTTATAATATTATAGCTTATCCGTGTTATTATTATTTTAAAGGTTGCTATATTTATATTATAGTTTTTAATAATAGTAGTATAAAAAAAAGCTTTAATATATATAATAAAGTAAGTAGTAAGAAAAAGTTAATTAGTAGCAGCAAATTAACAGTTTAAAGTTTGCGTATTATATTTTATTTAAGCAACGCAGCAACCGCTAAATAGAACAAAATTAACCGTAATATAAAAAAAAAGCAAGCATACATTTATATTTAACGCGTAAAAAAAGCAAACATATAGTTGTTTATAACGTTTTAATAAAGCAAATATATAGTTGTTTATAATGCTTTAATAAAGCAAACTTATATTTGTTTTTAAAGTATAAAAGGAGCTATTTGTTTAAAATAAGCAAAAAACTTAAAGTTTGCATGTTATATTATATATAAAAATAAAACTTTTTTTGTTGTTTACTATAAAATTAATAATATTATAGCTTGTTTATGTTGTTAACTTTTTAAAGGTTGCTATATTTATACTATAGTTTTTAATAGTAGTAGTATAAAAAAAAAATGTAATATATATAATAAAGTAAATAGAAAGAAAAAGCTGTTCGTTTAAAAAAGCTATTTAATTGCAGCAAATAAAAAACTTAAAGTTTGTATGTTATGTTATATCCGAGCAAAATAGCAACCGCTAAGCTATACAAAATTAGCTGCAATATAAAAAAAAAGCAAATTTGCACTTGTTTTTAAAATATAAAAAGAGCAAACTTATATTTATATATATAGTATAAAAAAAGCAAACTTGTATTTGCTTTTAAAGCGTAAAAAAAGCAAGCTTATATTTGCTTTTATAGTATAAAAAAAGCAAACTTATATTTAATTTTTAAGTATAAAAAAAGCAAACTTATAATAGCTGCAAATAATAAAATAAGTAGCTACAACAGCATTTTAAGTATAAAAAAAGCAAACTTACTTTTAAAGTATAAAAAAGCATACTTGCTTTTAAGCTTGTTTTTAATATTTAATTACTTTTTTTTTATTTTACTTTTTATTTTTATGTTTTTTTTTTTTAATACTTTATACTTTAAATATATAATAATTTAAAAAGAAGCTATTTTATACGGACAACCTAAAAAATTAGAGCTGCTTTAAGCACTTAAAACTTTTTAAATTAACATTTTAATATAAAAAAAAAACAAAAAAATAAAAAGTTGTGTATAATATTAAACAGTTATTTACTGTTTAAGTTTGCGTAATATTCGGATTTTATAGTAAAATATTATTAATATTTAAACAAAAAAAAAAACTAAATTTTTTAATTATGCTATTCTTTAATTATGTTAGTTGTTTATTATATATTTAGCAGTTTTTAGTTATATAATAAATTACTTTTTTTTTATATAACTTAGCTATTTTTATTAAATTGCTGCGCTTTTTTTTTAGTTTTTTAAATAATATATATATTTTATATAAAACAATAAACATGCGAACTAACTATATAACATTAGCAAATAGTTATACTAGTAGTTTTTTTTTTTTTTTGTTTAATTACGCAGTAGCAAAAGTAACGCTTAAACAAAATGTTTGCATAAAAAAATAGTACTCCGTTTGTTTTATTGTAAAAGTTAACGCTATTAACAATTTAACTTAAAGCAATTAATATGTTTAAAAGTTTGCTATATTAATAACTTTAGCTATTAGTGCAAATAATATTAAAAACTAACTTAAGCAAGAATTTTTATTTTGTTGTACTTTTTTTGCTAAAAATAACAGCAAACAATAATATTTTATATAAAATCTTTTTTTTACGTAACTAATTTATTTTTAAAAATAAAACAATTTTAGTTAACTTTGCTTTTTATAGCTTAATTGCTATATAAACTTATTATGCTAACGTATTTAACTAAATTTAATTAAACCGGATTTACTTTAACCGCTATATTTAAAAATAGAAAGAAAAAAGAAAAAAAAATAAAAAACATAAAACAATAAGTTTTACGGATAAAAAATAAAGCTATAAAAATAAACAAGCAATAATAGCATTATTATATATTTATTTATAATTAGTTAAATAAACTATATTATAGTTAATAGTTGTATAACTTTTATACGTTTATTAAAAAAAAAATAAATGTTAAAAATATTGTTAAACAATAGTTTAAGCAAGCTTTATTATAAAACGGCGGTTAAAAAATAGTATAGTTTACTATTTTTATATTAAGTTAAACGTAATAAAATGTTTTTAAGCTATAGTTTTATAACTTGTTAAATATAAATAAAAAGTTATAGTTATTTAGCATTTATTTATTTATGTTTTATATAACAAATTTATATTTTTTGTTTATAACTTTATTTTACTACTTTTATTTATTTTATTTTTTTATATTATTTAGTTATGCTTTATTTAATAAAGTTATAAAACAATTTAAGCTTGTTTTTTTGTTTTTTAGCGTATAATATTTTAGTTTATAAAACATATTAGTATGCTATATTTGTTAACAAAATAAACGCGTATTTAAAAAACAACAAGTATTAATACGTACTATTGTTAAAATAGCGCTTTATTATTTAAAACGTAAGCTAACTATTAAATGTTGTTTGTATGCTTAGCAATTTTAATATAGTTTAATATTTAGCACTAAAAAACGTTTTTATTTTATTTTTAAACAACTTTAAGTTAAACAAGCTAGCATATTTTATATGTTTATATATGTTATAACAAATAAAAAATATGCAAAAGTACTATTATAAACAGCATAAACAAACTAATTAGCGCTAACTTAGCCGGCTAAAACAAACAAGCTATAAAAAGCTTAATTTATAGCAAATAAAAGTTTTATATTAGCAGTTCTTTTTAAGCTAAAAAAGCAACGTTTAGTTTAAAATTAGTTAAAGCAACAAAAATAGCAATATAACAGTTAATAAAGCGCCCGTTTTAAAGCTTACGCGTTTTAAAAGCTTTAGCTAAATAGTATAACTGTTAGCAAATGCTATACTAATAATTTTAAACATATTTAAAGCTTATAATAATAATAGCTTTAATAAATTTAAAATAAAAACAAACTTGTTTGTTTAACGCGTAAGCTAAGTTTAGCACTTTAAAAACGTTATAATAGCAAAAAAAAAAGCTTAGCTACGTATAACTATAGCAGCGTTATTTAGCAAAAGCAAGTTAACCTTTTAAAAAAGCGTTTTATACATAGTACGAATAACGTATAAAATAGTAGTGTTGTTAAGCTTTAAAGCGCTCGTGCTGTTTAATATAGCGCGCAATAATATAATAAAGCTTAAGCTATTTATGCTATAAAAGCTTAATATAATAAAAGTATTACTATATTAGTATGTTTAATATTTTAGTAAAATAATTTTATATTTGTAGCAAACTAAAACATAGTATTATAAAGCGCAGCTACTATTTTTTTTAGCAAAAAAACAAGTAAACTGCTTAAACGAAATAAGTTTATACGTTAAAGTAGTAACTAAGTTTTTAAAGAACGCTGTATATAAAGCTAAGTTAAATAAAGCAGTTCTATTTTTATTAATTATAATATTAAACTATTAAATTAAAAAGTTATTATATAAAAGCGTGCTAATTAGTGCGCTAGTAACAATAGTTATTTAATAAAACAACAAGTAAGCTAAAGCTAAAAAGCATATAACGATTTGCTTAAATATTATTAAAGTAGCTTAATATTTAATGTTAACTAACAGCATTTATATTTAAGAAAGCTATATAGCTTTTAAAAAAAAAAACTAAAGTATTAATAAACGTAAAGCGTGCAAGTTATACTTAAGCTTAAATAATATTATATAGCTAATATTATAATAGTTTTTAATAGTATTATTAAATAAAACAAAGCTTACGCTTATTAACTAAATTTTTTAGTTTTATATATATAATATAGCAGTAGCGTATAAGTTATTATAAAAGTGCTATATTAACTAACAAAAAAACTATAGATTTATAACATTAAAGCTAGCAAGCTTTATAATATTTTTGTTTATTAAAAGCTTGTTTGCTTTATAAGCTAGCATTTAAAAAAATATAACGTAACTTGTAGTAAACGCTTAATATAAATTATTATTACCTGCTAAAAAAAGTAAACAAGCTGCTAGTTTAATATTTATAGCTTGTGCTCCCGTTTTAGCAGTTAATATAAGTTACGCTTTAGTTAACAATATAAACTAGCCTATATTAATAAGCAGCTAAAATTATGTTTAACTGTTAAAACAACAGCGATAAAGAAAACAAAAAAAACAAAAAGGCTAAAAAAACAAAAAAGCTAAAAATAAAAATAAAAAAAACAACAACAACAATAAAAAAAACAACAATAAAAAAACAGCTTTTAAAATATACTATAATGTAAAAAATATAAACTACTTTTTATTTAGCGCTATAAAAATAAGCAAAAAGTTATTTGCTTTAGTTATGCTTTATAACGTATATAAAAATATTTAAAGTTAATAAAACAAAAAAAAAAATATATATTATTATAAACAATTATTAACCGTGCAAGTTTATATAACATATAAACTATATAATAAAATATTGCTTATGTTCGAACAAAAAAAAAAATCAAAATTCTTTATTTTACTATTTTATATATATAATTGTTGTTTATTATTATTTTAGCTGTTTTTTATTTAACAGTAAAATTATACGCACTTTAAACAGTTTTACGTTTAACTTTTAATCCTTTTTAGTTATAAAATTTTAGTATATATTTAGTATTTTTTTACTTATAAAATTTTAGTAAACTTTTAGTTCTTTGTTTTATTTATATGCTAACAAAAGTACTATAAAACAACTAGGTTAAAGTTTATAAAAAAAAAGCTAAAAAAAAAGTAGTATAAGTAGCTTTTAAATAGCCCGGAGTATAATAAGCTTCCGGTTAACTTATTAAAAGTTTATAATTGTATACTATATTTAAACAACATATAATAAATTGCTAGGTTTTTAAACGTAGTAAAATAATATAGCAATATTAAACTAAAAGTAAAAAAAATAAGTAAACTATTAGTAAAACATTACTAAAGTAAAGTTTGTTAAACAGCACAAAATAAAACATAGTTTATATATTATTTTATAAAAAAAAAATGTTTATATATTGTTTATTTTACTATTTTTTTAAAATTTATTTAATACTACTGCTGCTTTATTTTTATTTATACAAATATTTTATTTTGTTATTATAAGCTTATTTTATTATTATATATAATACTAGTTGCTGTTTTACACTAAATGTTATTTTGCTTATATTAACAACAAAGTTAATATTTATTTTAAAGCTTTAAAACATACGTTAAAGTTAACAAAAAAACAGAAAGCTATTGCTGCTTAAATATAACAATTTTTTGTTTTATATAGCTAGCTAAAACTTGTTATACTAGTATTTTTAAAGCTTATAAAGTTAGCTAATTTATATTTAGTGCTGCTAGCTATTAACAAACTAGCTTGTTAAACATATTAGTATGTTTGTTAAGCTAAAAAAGTAATAAAAAAGCATTATTAAACATAATACAAATAAATTAACCTGTAAAATTAAAGTAGTAAACAAATTAAATAAAAAGCATAAAAAGTTATACGTATTAATATGTTTTTTTAGCATATATAAGTTTACTGTTAACAGTTTTTTATTATTTAAGCTAGTAGCAGTTAGTTTAAAGTTAAAAACAGCAGTAAAGCAAAAAAAAAAAAAAATATATTGTAAGCTTTAGTTTTAAACAATAAAAGCACTAAAAAAAACAATAGTTTAAGCATAAGCTAAGCTAGTTAAGCTAAACGGGCAAGCTAGCAAAATTTACTATTTTTTTATAAAAGCGAGCTTTATGCACGTATTGTTAAGCAGCAGCGTATAACAAAAAGGCTTAGCGCTACAACCGTTATATTTAAAAGTAAAAAAAAAAAAAGAAAAAAAAATAAAAAACATAAAGTAACAAATTTTATAGATTAATAATAAAGCTAATAAAATAAACAAACAAAAATTGCTTTATTATATATTAATTTTTTATTAGTTAAATAAACTATACTATAGTTAGTTGCTATATTACTTTTATATGCTTTTAAACAAAAAAAATAATATTAAAAGTATTATTAAACAATAGTTTAAGCAGCTTTTGTTATATAATAGCAGTTAAAAAATAGCTTAGTTTATAATTTTTATATTAAGTTAAACATAATAAAATGTTTTTAAGCTATAGTTTTATAACTAGTTAATATAGTATAATCGATTATTTATACTAAAACCGGAAAAAAAAAACGTATTATATATAGCTTTTTATAAAAAACGTAAAAAAAAGGTTAAATATAAATATATTAATATAGTTTTATACTATTTATTTTTTTGTTTTTTATATAGCAAAAATTTATTGTTTGTTTACTATTTTATTTTAGTATTAATATATTTTTTTTTTTTTTATTTTTTTTGCTAAAGCTTGCTAAAATAAAGCTATAAAACAACTTAAGCTTGTTTTTCCGTTTTTTAGCGTACAATATTTTAGTTTATAAAATATGTTAGCATGTTATATTTGCTAACAAAGTAAACGCGCACTTAAAAAACAACAAGCATTAGTATATATTACTATTAAAATAGCGCGCTATTGTTTAAAACATAAGCTAGCTATTAAATATTGTTTGTATGTTTAACAACTTTAATATAGTTTAATATTTAGTACTAAAAAACGCTTTTATTTTGTTTTTATATAACTTTATATTAAACAAACTAATATGTTTTATATATTTATATATATTATAATAAGTATAAAAAATGCAAAAGCACTATTATAAGTAATATAAACGGACTAACTAGCGCTAACTTAGCTAACTAAAATAAATAAGCTATAAAAAGCTTAATTTATAACAAGTAAAAGTTTTATGCTAGCAGTTTTTTTTAAGCTAAAAAAGTAACGCTTAGTTTAAAGTTAGTTAATATAATAAAAATAACAGTATAACAATTAATAAAGCAGCTGTTTTATTGCTTACTTTATTAACTAGCTTAAAGCTTACGCGTTTTAAAAGCTTTAGCTAAATAATATAACAGTTAATAAATGTTGCGCTAGCAATTTTAAACATATTTAAAGCTTATAACAATAATAGTTTTAATAACTTTATAAAAAAAACAAACTTGTTTGTTTAACGCGTAAGCTAAACTTAACATTTTAAAAACTTTATAATAGCAAAAAAGAAAGTTTAGCTGCGTGCAACTATAGCAGCGTTATTTAGCGAAAAAAAGCTAAAACAAAAACAGGAAAAAAAAGCAGCAAAAAAAAAAACAAAAAAAAAAGCAAAACTAAGCTAAAAGCTTTGCTTCGTTTAAAAAAGCGTTTTATGCGTACTATAAGCAGCGTATAAAATAGCAGTATTATTAAGCTTTAAAGCAGCTATACTGTTCGAACTAGCATATAATAATATAATAAAGCTTAAGCTATTTAAGCTATAAAAACTTAAAATAATAAAAACATTATTACGTTAGTACGTTTAATATTTTAGTAAAATAATTTTATATTTATAATAAACTAAAATATAGCTTAATAAAATATAGCTGCTATTTTAGCTAACAAAAAAGCAAAATATTTACGTAAACAAAATAAAATAATGTATTAAAATAATAGCTAAATTTTTTAAAAACGTTGTATATAAAGCTAAATTAAATAAAGCAGTTTTATTTTTGTTAATTGCAATATTAAACTATTAAATTAAAAAGTTGCTATATAAAAGCGTACTAATTAGTACGTTAACAGCAATAGCTATTTAATAAAACAACAAATAAGCTAAAGCTAAAAAGTATACAACAATTTATTTAAATATTATTAAAGTTGTTTAATATTTAGTATTAGCTAACAATATTTATATTTAGAAAAGCTATATAGCTTTTAAAATAAAATACCGAAAAATTAACGAAAAAAATGTACGTAAGCTATGCTTAAGTTTAGCTATAGTTATACAGCTAATACTACAACAGTTTTTAACAGTTTTATTAAATAAAACAAAAACTACGCTTATTAACTAAATTTGCAAGTTTTATGCATATAATATAGCAGTAGCACGTAAATTATTTAAAAAAAGCTATATTAACTAACAAAAAAACAAGCTGTTATATAAAAACATCCGCTTTTTTATACTATAGTTATATAATGCTATTATATAGCTAATTAGTAAAACAAAAAAGCTGCTAAAGTAAAAGTTATTATATTTATTTTTTAAAACAAACTTAAAAACGTAACTGTTTTTTTTAATTAATTAAGCGCAGCTAAAAAACAGTATAACGAACAGCTTTAAAAAGCACTTGTTCTTTTTTAACAAGCAAAACTACTAAAACGTAAATAGTATACTAAAGCAAAAATAGTTTAACTAACAAATTATAATAAAGTTAGCACTACGTACGCTTTAGCTTTTAATAAAAAGCGGAAAAATTGTTATAATATATTATATTTATTACTATAAAACAATTAAAACATATAAGCAAACGTTTAACAACTTTTAACAGCAGCTGCTCGTTTTTATATATTTAATAAATAGCTAGCTTAAACAAACGTTTAAAATGCTAAAACTATAGCTTTATAACATTAAAGCTAGCAAAGTTTACAACATTTTTATTTATTAAAAGCTTGTTTGTTTTATAAGCTAGTATTATAAAAAATATAACTTATAGTAAACGTTTAAAGTTATATATTACTATTTATTAAAAAAAGTTAGCAAGCTATTAGTTTAATATTTATAGCTTATGCTTTTGTTTTAATAGTTAATATAAATTACGTTTTAGCTAGCAACGCAAATTAGCTTATATTTATAAGTAGCTAAAATTATGTTTAGCTGTTCGAACAACAATAATAAGCAAAAAGCTAAAAAAGCTAAAAGCAAAAATGCGGAAAATAATAACGCTAATAAAAAGAACAGCTTAAAGAAAGCAAAAACGTACAACAAATAAAAAAAGCGGAAGCAGCCGTACAAGCATAAGCAGCAGCAGCAGCAGCAGCATAAAAAACAATTTATGTTAATAAACAACAATAACGCGTTAAAAAAGTCCACGTTTAAATTTAAGTTAAAGTTAAAGCTTAATAGCAAATATATTAACTAAAAAAATAAAAACAATAAAAATAATGTTATAGTCCGGAACAAATATTATAAAACGTAAACAAGCAAGCAAATAAGCTATTATTTAGTATAATATATAAGCTAGCTAATTAGGGTAGCTATTAGCGTTAATGTATAACAGTAAATTATAATTACTATTGTTTGTTAATATTTTTTTGCCGGCAGTTTTAGCGCAAAAAACAGCAGCAGCAAAAAAGCTAATACAATAGTTAAAAATAACCCGATTAATTTATAAGCTAAACATATAACGTTTATTACGCAAGCAATTTATGCGCAAAATATACATTAAAATATATTTAGTATAATATAAATGCAGCAGCAGTTCTATAACGTTAGCTTATAGTAATATTACGTACTAAAAGTAAAGTTAGTAAGCAAAAGCTAGCAGCTTAAACATTAAACTATATAGCTGTTCGCCGGAAAAACAAGCAAAATATACGCGTATTAACTTAAATAGCTTGCGCAAACTAATATAATATAGCAGCTGCACTAAATATTTAGCAATTTAGCAGCTAAATTTAAGCTTAAGCAAAAAAAAGTTGTTAATATAATTTAAATAAGCTATAACTTAGTTATATAAATAGTTGTTATAAACAAAAAAAAAAACTTGTTGTTTTTACTGCTAGCTTATATAAGTTTTAAAAAAATAACTATTATAATTATACTGTTGCTTTTATTATATTAAAACATGCTTTAGTAATATAAAAAAGCGTAAATTAAAACTAACGTTTTTTAAGCTATTAAATTATTAAGCTTATTAACGTTAATTATATTTATAACATTTAAGTTAACAATAACTAAAATGTTTTAATATTTTATAAGCTAAGCGTGCTATATAGCTTAGTTTAACCGGATTATATTAAACAAATATTATATGCTATTTAATACTATAAGCTATAATAACTTAAGCATAAACTAGTTTTGCGCGTATTTTTAGCAGCTTAGCAAAATTATAAAAAAAAGCGGCGTACAAAAAATCTTTTTAACAGCTATATTACTAATATAAAATAAAACAACGTTTTATTATACTGCTTATATTAATAAAACAAAAAAAAAGCTGTTCTAGTTTTTTATTATACGGCTTAATTTTTAGTACTAGGTTTGCTATTATGCTTTAAGCTATAGCGCGTTTGCTACGTTTAACAATATTATAATATAAAAAGTAGCTTAACTGCAAACGTTTTATAGCGTAAGCTATAAAAACAAAATTATTATATATAGTAATATAGTAAACCGTATTAAAATAGTAAGCAAAATGTTCAATTATATTATATATTATAGTATAGTTAGCACGAACGTAATTAAACAAACGATTTTTTAGCAGTAAATAAACTAAAAGTAGCTTATTATAGCAACAAACGTGCTTAAAGCTAGCATAAACATGTTTAACATTTATAGAATTATTTATATAGTTATACTAAAGCAGCTTTAAAACTACGTATAAAAAAGCGGGCGTGCAAGTTATAATAGCAAGCTTAATAAAGCAATTATTATATACGCTTAAAGCAAGCAAGCTAGCAGTAGCTATAGCAGTAAAAGTAGCAAAATTAGTTTTAATTATATATTAACGGTTATTTTTTGCAAAAGCATGTTTATACTGCTAAAAAACGAAAAGCAGCTAGTATTAATAAAAATATTAAACTAAGTATAACGTGCTACTTAAAGCGAACAACACAGCTAAATTAAAAGCAAAAATGCGTAACAACTAATATAAAATAAGCTTTTATTAAATTAAAACATAAAAAAGTTCGTTAAAAAAATATAGTACTAGCGTATAATATTAAACAAAATTATAAACAAGCAAGCGAACTAAATAAGCTATAAAAAAAGCAAACAATAATATAACATATATTAAAAACGCTAAAAAAACAGCTTAAATAAAAAGTTTAACAACAATAAAGTAAAAAGTAGAGCGGCAAGTATAAAAAACAAAAAAGACGAAAAAAACAGGAAAAACGAAGAAAATAAAGAAAACGAAAAAAACAAAAAAAACGAAAAAAACGGAAAAAACGGAAAAAAGGAAAAAAAAAAAGAACAGCAAAAGCTTAAAAAAAAAAACAAGCTTTAAAATTAGGAAGCGCCGAAAAAAAAGCTTGCTAAACATAAAAAAAATAATAGCAACAAGTATATAAATAAAAACGTAAAAGCTATTATAAAAAACGTTAAAATAACAATAAATTTAATAATTTAGTTTAATATTTAATATAACAAAAAAAGCAGAAAATAAGCAGTGCTAATAAAACGTGCAGCTATTATAATAAAGCATAAAAAGTAACAACAGTTTAAAAATTAGTTATTAATGTTTAAATTGCTATATAGTATTTATTTTACGTGTTTTAATAAAATATATAAATATAAGCTAAAATAGCAACATAACGTAAAAACGTATAAGCAAGCAAAAAAGCGTTAAAAAGCAAGTATATAGGTTATAAAATAGTTTAATATAATATTTATAAAGCAAAAAATATAAAAGTTTACCGGTTGTTTTAACTATAAAATGCTATAAGCAGTTTATAATATATAATATTAACAAAAAAAAAATTATAAAAAAAAAACATTAAAAAAGTTATACAATTATAATAAAATTTTAGTAAAAAAAATAGCAGCATATATAGCAGCATTTAACAAAAAAAAGTTTAATTATAAGCTTTAAACAACGTTAAATTTAAACGAGGAAATTAATTTTAAAAGTAATAAATATTTAAAATATTTTGCAAACAAGTTAAAAATAAAAATATAATAAACAAAAATTAAAACAAATAAGTTAGTAAAATTATTTTATAATATATGTTTAAAAAATTAAAAAGTTAACAAACAAATAAAACAAATAATAGCATAATTTGTTATATTAAGCTATATAATGCAATAAATTAAACAAAACATAATTTAAACATATGTTTATATAAAATAAAAAATATATTATAGTATTAACACAACAATTATATATTATTTTAATATATATATAATAATAATAAATTATAAATATAATTTATTATATATATATATATTAAAGTTAATTAAAGCTTGTTAATTATAAAAAAGAAAATATATAACGTAATAAATAAAAAATAGTATAACGTTGTTTAATATGCTATATTTTAAGTAAACAATAATAAAATATAAAAACAATAAAAAGTAGCAAAACATTAAAAAATATATATATTATAAAATAGTATTAAAACATAAAATAAGTTAATTTAAAAGCAATTAATTAAAACAACAAAGTATATTTATATAAAAAGTATATAATAGTTAACGTTAAAAAAAAGTAAAAAAATAGTAAAACAAGTTTACGTTTATATATAAAAACGTTTTATTAAATAATAATATATTATAAAAACATATGTTTTATTAAAAAAAGAATAAAATTTTAGTAAAGTTTACAATATATTTTATAACAAAATGTTTATATTATAAAAAGCAATTTATAAACGTTATAAATTAAGCAAAATAATATAAAATATGTTAACATATATGTTTTTATATTATAATATTTATTATAAATAAAACAATTAAAAAAAAATATAATAAAATTTTAATATAGTATTAATTGTTATATTAAAAAGTATAATATTTTAAAATAATATAAAGTTATATAATATATAATTAGTATAAACAAATTATATAACGGATTAAATATAATAAAAAAATATAAAAAAAGTACGCGTAAAAGTATAAAAAACAGCAATTATTTTAAATAATATAAAAAAGAACATAAATTAAAAATATAAGAATAAAAACAATAAAAACAGCAGTTATATATTATAAAATATAAAAAAGTTATAATTTTATTTAGTATTTAAGTATATATATATTAGTTTATTATAAAAAACAAATATATTATATTAAAATAGAATATATAGCAAAAAAAAATTGTTTTTACGTTAAAAAAAAAAATAGTAAACATAAAAATAGTTTTTATTATAACAACGTTTAAGTTTTATTAAAGCAGCATAGTTTGTTTAAAAAAAACAACAATATTATTTTAAAATATGTTTTTATAAACAATAATTGTTTTATTTATATAGTTATTTAAAATATAAAAAAAAGAACAAAATGTTATAAAAGCAAATAAGTTAACATAAAAAAGGTTACAAAAAAAAAATATACGGTTAAAAAATAACAATAAAAATAACCGGAAAAGTTTAAAACAATAAAAAAATATAAAAAAAATAAAAAGAACAAAAAAAATAAAAAAACGTTTAAAAATATATAAAACAAATGTTTTTTATAAAAATAGTTTACGTAGAATAAAAATAAAAATGTTATTAAAATATAACATTTTAAAAAAAAAAAAAATTAACGTAAAAAAGTTGGACGGTTTAAAAAAAAAAATGTTTTAATAAATAAAGTAATAAAATAAAAAAAAAGTAAGTAAAAAAAAAAAAAATAAGTTATTAAAAATAAAATAATATATTAAAAAACGAATGTTTATTATAATAAAAATAGCATATAAAAAAAAAGTAAAATAAATATAGCAATATGTTTTATAAAAAAAAATAAAGTATATTATAAAAGTTAGATTTTAATTAAATATAAATATAGTTATATATAAAATGTTATAGTATATAAAAAAAAAAATATAAATTGTTTAAAAAAAGAATATATTAAAAAAAAAAAATAGTATATGTTTATAATAGCGCGTTTTATTAAAAAAAAAAACATAGTATACAAAAAAAAATAAGTTAACAAAAATAAGAAAAAAATGTTATAGTTATATATAAATAATAGTTATAGTTAAGTTAAATTAGGGTTATTAGGGTTAGGGTTAGGGTTAGGGTTAGGGTTAGGGTTAGGGTTAGGGTTAGGGTTAGGGTTAGGGTTAGGGTTAGGGTTAGGGTTAGGGTTAG
>MU382767.1:0-20371 GCA_022495115.1 Xylaria castorea | reverse complement strand
ATAAAGTTAGTATATTAAATTAAATAGCGTTAAAATAGCTAAAGTAAAATAAAACTAAGCAAACATTAAGTATATAAAAAGTTAAAAAAAAAAACAGTATATACTAATAATTAATTTTTGGGCTAATAAAAAACAGCGAAAAGTTATACGTTTATAAAGTTATACGTTTGTATTAATTCTTTATATGTTTATATTAATTGCTTTTATTTTTAATTAATAAATATAAGTATATTAATTATTTTATAAAATAAATATATTTTTATTATTATTTTATTATTTTATTATTATTATATAGTATAATATTAAATACTATTATAATATTATTATTATAATATTAATACTAATATTTAAATATTATAATAATATTAGTACTTAATTTTTAAATACTATAATAGTATATAGTACTATTATAATAATATTAGTACTTAAAATCAAGTATTATAGTAGTATATAATATTATTATAGTAGTATTAATATTATATTAGTACTACTAAATACTATAGTAGTAATACTAATGTAATATATAGTACTATTAATTATTAACTATAATTATATTAAATAACATGATTTTAAATAGTTCACGTATTTTATAAACGAATTAGCTATATAAGTAAACTAGCTACTTTAATATTTTAAACATTTTTTATATAATTAACTTTTAATTTTTTAGTTTTTAACTATTTAATATAATAAGCGTTTAAAAAAAATCCAATATTGTTTTTATGCTTAAAATAATTAAGCAAAACTTTAAATTAACTGTTTAACATATAGCTAAAATTTTTAATGTTTTTCGTATAACTTTATATCATTAATAACTTAGTTATAAAATATAATATAAAATAACTTTTAATTATTAAAAGCTTTTTTTGTTTAAAAAAGAATTTATTATATAATATATAATTAATTTTATTATATAATTGTTTTTTTTTAGTATAATAATGTTAAAAATATAGCTAATTAACTGTTAACAATATATAATAAACTATTTATTAAAAAAAACTAAATATTAAACTTTATATAATAAACTTTTAAGCTTATAATATGTTTTAATTAACAAATTTATTATAAACATGTTTTTAACAAAAATTTAATTATATATTATATTTAGTTTACTTTTATATAAGTTATAATAACTATAAATAATATTAATAAAAACAAATTTATAACTTTAATAAAATTAAGTTTATAATAAGCAAAATTATAGTTAAATTAGTTATTACTACTTTTAATTATATAAAAAACTTAAAATTAACAAAATAAAACAATTATAAATAGTTTATAGCTATTAAAACTATTTTATTATATAATTATATTATTTTATTATATTTTATTTTAGCGGAATAAAACTATTTATTACTTTAATATAAAAATATTTTATTATTTAATAATTAAAAAGTTAAAACAATAAAAAATAAGTAAACAATAAATAAACATAAGTTAAATTAAATTAAATATTTTAATAAACATATAAAAAATTATATAAAAAATATATATTGCTTTTTTATTTTTAATAGTTATAAAAGCTATTATTTAACTAATTTTAAGTTATACGTTAAAGTTAATAATATTATTACTTTTTATATATTATTATATTTGTTTTTTAAACTTTAGTTATTTAATATTAATTGTTTAACTTTTTAAAACGTATATATAACAAAAAAATTAAACATTTAATATAAGCATATATTTTATACGTTAACAAAAAAAGATTTTTAACCGCGTTTTTTAACGCGTTTATTATATTAATAACTAAACAAAAAAATAAAAATATTATTATATAAACAACTTTTTAGCTATTTTTTAAGTTTTTAAAATAATTTTATAAGCATGTAAACTATTTAATAATAATTACGTTTATTAAAAAGCAATTAAAAATTTTACTAAAGTAAAATAGTTATATTAATAGCAAAGTTAAAACATAACAAAGTAGTTAATATATTAATAGTAAACAAACTGTTTAAAAAATTTGCATTAAAATGCTATAAAAGATTTATTACTGCTATAATACTAAAAGATTTTTTAAAAAAAAACATAAAGCTTATAGCTATAAAAAATATATTTAATAAACTAATAAAACTTATATTTTAGCTAATTAAAAAAAATGATATAACAAAAAACTTTTTTTTTATTATAACGTAAAAAAAACTTAAATAATAACTAAATTTTAAAGCTTAATAAATATAACTACTAAATTTATAAGTATTAAAAAATTAATTATATAATATAACTTTAATAAAACAATAATTAAAACGTTTTAATAATTTAGCGTATAATTTTAAATATAAATATAAATATAAAAAGTAGCTTTTATAAAAGTTTAGCTTTTATTAAATAAAAAAGTTATTATTAAAGCAAAAATATAACTAAAAATATTTAAAAAAACAAAAGCTAATTATAATTATAATAATAGTTAATATAGCTTTTAATAAAGCTAACGTAATTATAACTAAAAAGCTTTTTAGTAAAAACGTAATTATTACGTTTTAAAAAAAACTTTTTAAAAGCTTTAATTAAAATAATTAAATAATTAAAGCTTTTAAAACAAAAGTTAAACTATAACAATATAAAATTATAATAATAGCAAAAAAAAATTTAATAACATAACTATAAAAGATTTATAACAATAATATATTAAAAACAATATTTAAAAACGTTTGTTTAAAGCTAAATAAATATAAATAAATATTTTTAAAAAACTTTAAAGCAATTAATATAAACGTATAAAGAATTAATATAAACGTATAATTTTATAAATATATAACTTTTTAATTAATTTAACTTAAAATATTCTTTATAATATATTTAATTATATTAAACTTACTTGCTTTATAATTAAAACTAATTAATTTAAAAATATATTATTTAAATATATTATTTTATAAAAATATTATTATTATATTTTTAATAAAGCTTTTATTTTATATAATATTTTGTTTTAAAAAACTTTAATAATGCTATAAATATAATTTAATTTAATTAGCTATTTAGTTTAGCTATTTTAATTTTTATTAGTTTTTTTGTTTTTAAATATTAAGTTATAATTAACGTTTGCTAGTTTTATTACTTGTTATTTTTTTAGCTTTAAGCATTAATGTTTAACTATATATTTAGCGCTAAATAGTTAAACTACTTTTGCTTTTTTTAGTGCTATTGTTATACTTTTTGTTTTGCTTAAGTTTAGCTAACGTTAACTTGTTTTAGTTATTTAATAAATAACTTTGTTTTTAGTTTATAGTTAGCTAATTAACGAATAGTTTGTTTAATTAAATTATAAGCTTATTAAAAACAAGTTTAACAAAGTTTTTTAGTTAACTATAAAATATAATAGCAATTTTAAAATTATAAATTAGTTAATATAAGTTTTTTAATAATAATTTTTATAATTGCTAGCAAAAGTTAATGTTTTATTTATTAAAAAAGCTTTTGTTAGCTATTTTAGCGTAAACATTATAATAGTATAAAAGCTTAAGCTTAATAATAACTAAACAGTTATTAATATAATGCTTAATATTTATTAAATAAAAGTTTTTTATGTTTAATATTAATTTATAAATAATATAGTATTATAAATTAATTAAGTTTATTTTTTTTAAAGCTATAACTGTTTAAAGCTTGTTTAAATAATTTAAAAAAAACAATAAATATTTACGTTAAATAAAAATTTTATTTTAAACATAAGCTTATTTAAAGTTATATTTTTAGTTAGCTATTATTTTTTATATTGTTTTAATAAAACTATATAAATAATTTATATTATTTAAAAAATAGCTTTTAATATTATTATTGTTTATTTTTATACTAAATATAACTTAAATATTAAAATTATAATATTTATAAATATAATAACAAGCTTACTATTACTTTAAAAATATATAAGTTTTATAAATATATTATAATATAAAGCGCTAGTTATTAAACTTTTAGTAAAGTTTAATTTATACTTTTTTATATATAACTTTTGTTTTTATAAATATTACTTTTTTTTATATTATAAAAATGCTTTAATAAATAAAAAAAGTTTTTTTATTGTTAACTAAAGTAATATTTATTAACTATTTATTAAAAAAATTTAACTTTATAAATAATTAACTAATAAAAATAACATTTTTATTTTTATTAATATTAAAGCTACTACTATTAACGTAATAAAAAACTTATTTTTATTTAGCTTTAAATAAAACGTTTAAATTAATATAATATATTTAAAGCTGCTGTTATACAAAAAAAAACTAGTTATTTAATATAGCTTTTATTATTTTATTATAATTAGTTATAACAATATAAAACTTTTATATAATATATTATATTATAAACTAATAAATATTTTTAGCTAAAAACTAAAAGTTTTTTTGTTTTTTGTTGTTAATTAAGCTAAAAATAATATTAAAAACTATTTTTAAATAAGTTTAACTTATTGTTTAAAATAATAAAAACTTAAAGCAATTAATATTATATATATTATTAAAGCTAATAATGTTTAAAAATCGCTTTTATATTTATAAATAATATAAAAAAGTTTAAACTAATCTAATTAAACAATATAGCTTATTGTTAGCTTATTTAACTAAATAAAAAACTTTTTTTTTATTAAAAAGCTTAATAAAAGCTATAGTTAAATTATAGTTGTTTAGTTTAACTTATTTAATAATATTTTAAACATTATAAATATTTTGTTAAATAAAAATAAACTTTTTGTACTACTTTTTAACTATATTTTAAACGTTTTAAGCTTAAATATTAATATAATAACTAGTTAATATAATAGTTTTTTTTATTAGTTTAATAAACTTTTAATAAAATAAATAAACAAACAAATTTAAGCTTTAGCTATAATTATGCTAATAATACTTTAAGTTTTTATATAGTTATAATAATTATTAACTTTTATTTTTAATTTTAGTAATTAATAACTATTTATAACTAGTTTTTTAAAACTTTTGTTATTAAATTTTTTTATTTTTACTAGTTATTATTTTTTTATATTTATTATATTTAATTATAAATTAAATTTGTTATTTTTTATATAAATATAAATAATATTTAATAATATTAAAACTATTGTTTTTATTAAACGTATTAATATAATTAAAAAGTACGTTAGCTATAAAAAATAAGTTATTTAAAACAAATAAGTTAAAAATAGTTTTTAAAAAAAAAAAAAAAAAACAGTAGTTAATTAACAAAATATTTGCTTTAGCTAATAAAACTAATGCTTATTAAAATAAAAGCATTAAAAATAAAGTTAATAATAAAAAAACGTTTTTTGTTAATAGTAAAACAAATAATTTTAATAGTAAACTTTATAAAAGTAAATACGTTAAAAAAAAAAAGTTATAACTGTTTAAATTTAATAGCAACTATTTTTATTGTTTTTATTATTTATATATATGTTTATATATATATATTAAGTTTATAAAAAACTGCTTACTTTTTTTTATAACTTAACGAACTAATTATAAAAACGATTTAAATTTTTTTTTAATAATAATAAGCAAAATTAAACTATAAAATAGTTAAATTAACTAAAAATTTTTAAAGTAGGAATTAAAACAAGTTTTTGGGCTAAATATAAATAAACAAACGTATTAAAATTGTAAAAACGTTAAAAATTTATTAGCAAAAAAAACATTATAGTTAATATATAGCTTTTATGCTAGCTTATTAAGTTTTTTACGTTTATAAAAATATAAAACAGTGCTAAAAAATAAAAATATAAAACAAATATATTATTAAAAGCATTATTATTATTAAAACTATAATTTATAATAATATTATTATAACTATTATTAAATAAATAAAATTAACTAGTTATAACTGCTATAAAAACAAAAAATAGTTTATTAAATAAAAAAAGTAAGCAAAAAAGCAAAAAACGAAAAATGCGTTATTTTTTTTTTGTAATATAACAAGTTGTTTAATATAAAAGCGCGTTTATAAAATTGCTAAAATTAAAAAAGTTTAAAAAACATTGTTTAAAAATGCTAAATATTATAAAGTTAAAATAATAAAATGTATTAATTATTAAAATTATTAATAGTATTATTAATAGTTTAAATAAAACGTACAAAATAAAATATATAAAGTTAATATATTAAATTAAATAGCGTTAAAATAGCTAAAGTAAAATAAAACTAAGCAAACATTAAATATATAAAAAGTTAAAAAAAAAACAGTATATATTAACAATTAATTTTTAAGCTAATAAAAAACAGCAAAAAGTTATACGTTTATAAAGTTATACATTTATATTAATTCTTTATACGTTTATATTAATTGTTAACTTTAAAGCTTAATATACTTTTATAATATTATATATTAATATAATTATAGCTGTTTAAAAATTTAACAAAAAAACCTTTTTTAAAAAGCATAGTTTTTTAATTATAAACTGTTTATATTTAATAAAAATATAATAATGTTTTAATTACTTTAAATATAACTATATAGTTATATATTGCTTTAAATAAACATGTTATAAATGTTGTAAAAGCTTTAAATATTAAAAAAGAAAAAGTTATTTTATAAAAACTATAAAAATAGCTTTTTAGTATATTAATAGCAATTAATACAAACGCATAAAGAATTAATATAAACGTATAACTTTATAAACGCATAACTTTTTACAAGCTTTTATTAGCCCAAAAATTAATTGTTAGTGCACTTTGTTTTTGCAACCGTTTAAATTATACTTGCACTTAACTGTAAATTAACTACTAGCAAAACAAGCTTTTGCAATTGTAAACCTTTTAATTGCAAACCCTTTAATTGTAAACCTTTTAATTGCTAACCTACATTTAAAGCTATTCGTAAACCTTTTAATTGTAAACCTTTTAATTGCTGACTTGCATTTAAAGCTATTCGTAAACCTTTTAATTGTAAACCTTTTAATTGTAAACTTTTTAATTATAAACCTTTTAATTGCTAACCTACATTTAAAGCTATTCGTAAACCTTTTAATTGTAAACCTTTTAATTATAAACCTTTTAATTGTAAACCTTTTAATTGCCGACCTACATTTAAAGCTATTCGTAAACCTTTTAATTGTAAACCTTTTAATTATAAACCTTTTAATTGTAAACCTTTTAATTGCTAACTTGCATTTAAAGCTATTCGTAAACCTTTTAATTGCAAACCTTTCAATTGTAAACCTTTTAATTGTAAACCTTTTAATCGCAAACTTTTTAATCGTAAACCTTATATTTAAAGCTATTTGTAAACCCTGCAAAATCTATTAAGAAAAAGTAATTGCGAAAAGTGCAAATAGCTTTAAATGCAAGGTTTATAATTAAAAGGTTTACAATTAAAAAGTTTACAATTAAAAGGTTTACGAATAGCTTTAAATGCAAGGTTTATAATTAAAAGGTTTATAATTAAAAGGTTTATAATTATAACTAAAACTATCCGCAAGCTATAATTAAGTGCACTAGGTTTATAAATAAAGCTGTTGTAGCTAAATATACTGCGGAGCAAATTTTGGATTAAACTAATTAAAAAGTTATACGTTTATAAAGTTATGCGTTTGTATTAATTCTTTATACGTTTATATTAATTGCTATATTAATTATAAAAAATAATATAAAGCTTAAAATAAAGCATGTTTGTTTAAAGTTTAAATAAATAAAAAATTAAAAGCTATATATATTTTATACATTTATAAATTTTAAAATAATTATAAAAAAGCTATTATAATAAAACATATTAATATAATATTAGTATTATAAACAGTTAACTTAGCTTTTAATATATTAAACAAAAAAAAAAAATATATAAATAAAACTAGCTTTTTTATAAAACGTTATAAAATATTAGCGTAAATATTATTGTTTTTATAACTATAATAAATATTATATTTTAAAATATTAAAAAAGAATTACGTTTAAATATAGCGTATATATTATAAAAAACAAACTTAAACTTTATTATATTTTAAAATATTAAAAAAAAATTACGTTTAAATATAGCGTACGTACTATAAAAAACAAACTTAAACTTTATTATAATTTAAAAAATAAAAATTATAAAAAAAAAACTTTATATTATTTAAATAATAACTATTATATTTTATAAAAAAGCAAAAAAGTTATATTTTATATTGTTAAAAAAATTGTTTTTAAAATGTTAATTAAAAACTATAAAAAAAACTAAGCTTATATTAAAATTAAAAATAAAAATATTATAATAATAATTTAGTTAATATATTTGTTAAATTTAATAAAAATATATATAAAAAAGCTTATTATAAACCTTTTTTAAAACATTTTTTTAAAACAATATTTGTTTATAAAAAACTTTAATTTTTATTATTTTTTATAAAATTTAACAAATTAACGTTTATTAAGTAATAAAAAATTATTAAAGTTTATAGCAAAATAAAGTTTAATTTTGTTAATATTTGTTAAAAAAAAATAATAAAAGTAATAAAAAAATTAAAAAATTTAATAATTAATTTAACGTAAATATTAAAAAACTTATAAATAATATATTAAAAAAACTTAAGCTAAAAAAGTTTAAACTATAAAGCTTTTAAAATAACTATAAAACTAAGTATATATTTAAAAAGCTATTTAAAAAAACAAAAAAATAAAACTAGCTATAAATAAACAAAAATATAATAGTAATAAAAACTAACGAAAAATTTAAAAAGATAATTATAATAAAAAGTAAAAAAAAACTAAATATTATAATTAAAAAATTAATAAAATAACTTATAAAAATTGCAAATTTATTTATTTTTTTAAAAACTATAAAACAAAAATTAAAAAAAGTTTTATAAATAAGCTTAAACGTTATAACTTTAAAAGCTATAGTTAAACATATATATTATAAATATTAAAAAAACAAATTTAAAAATATTTAAAAGTATTTAACTAAAGTATATAATAAACTTAAACGTTTAATAATATATATTTAAAAAAACATATAATAAAAAATAATAATAAAAGTTTTAAAAAACTTTAAAACATTTTAATTGCTAATAAAATAAGCAAAATTATTAAATAAACTTTTTTTAAAAGCAATATTTATTTTATTGCTAAAAAATAACTTAAAAAAGTTTGTAGTTATAGCTATATATTTTAAAAAAACCAAAAAACTTATAGCAATTTTCTTTTAATTTTAATAATAAATTTTAAAAACATTTTTAACTAGTTAAAACATTATAATAAACATTAAAAGTTTAAAGTTTTATAAATTATTATAAAAAAATTTATAATTAACTTAATATATAAACTTTTATTATAAAAAGCTTTTAAAAATAATTTATTTTTAAATAAAGTTTTTAAAATATATAATAAACTATTTATTAATAGCTTTTGCTTTTATACGTACGTATTTATATAAAAGTAAAAATAAACTTGTTGTTTATTATATTTATTTATATTTTTAAAAAGTAAAAAAGCAAGCTAGTTTTGTTTATATAAAAGAAAACTATATAAGTAAATAATAGTTTATGCGTAATTTATATATAACTTTTTATTTTATTTATATAATAAATAAAACTATTAGTTATACATAAGTTATATTTGCGTATAAATAATATTGCTAATTTAACATTTATAAATCTTTTTTTTATAATATAACAATATTATTTATGCTATTTATTTTACTGTTTATTATTTAATTTATGTAAGCTTTTATTTATATAATAAGTTAGTTTATAATAACTAATTTTTTAAGTGCTAAATTAAAGTTTTTTTTATATAAGCATTTATTAAATTGTTGTTTTTGTTTACTTATTATATTTTTAAAATTTCGCGATTTTTGTACGCTTTTTAAAAAAATATAATATTAATTATAAATTGTTTTTTTTTAGTTATATTTAATTTAATAAAATAGTTATATAACAATTTTAAATTAGTATAAATAACTAAAAAAATTATAAGTAGTTTAATTATATAAATAATTCTTTATAAAATAGTATTAATTATAATTATATAATTAAATTTATTAACTATTTTATATAATTTATTTATAAGTATGCTATATATTACTTTTTTATACTTAATTAAATTTTAGTATATAATATTGTTATAAATTATAAAGTGTTTTTTCGTATAATTTTTAATAGCTAATATAATAATAAATTTAAGCTATAAGCTTAAGTTTTTATTGTTTATAAAAAACTTGTTTATAAATATAAAAAGCTTTATATTATAAAAGTTTAATAATATAAAGCGTAAACTTTGTTATAAGTTGTTTATTTACTATTATAGTTATATATTTAATACTTTTATGTTTTTTTTATTAGTTTTTTAACTTATATTATAATTAACAAATTATATAAAGCTTTTAGTTAACATATTAAAACAATATAAACATTTTTAGCACGTTATATAATATATTGTTATAAAAAATTATTTGTACAAAAATTAATTATTTTTAAATATTATGCTTGTTTTTTTTATATAAAAACAAAGTTTTATTTATTAAGCTAAATTTTGTTTTTGTTAAACTTAACAAGTTAATTATAACTTAAAATTGTTTTTATTTTTATTTAAAAGTATAAATACTTTTTTTATTTATACGAAATTTTTTTAAAAATAATACTAAAAATATTATTTGTTTAAAAACTTATAATTATAAATTTGTTTAGTTTTTTTTTAATATATAAAAAACATAAGTTATATATAAAAACTTTTATTTTAAGTTTTATATAATAATGTTTATAATAAATTTTAAACTAATAAAGCTTAAATTTTATAAGTTTATATAATAGTTATATAATTTTAAATAAAGTTTTTTTAAAATATTATTTTTTAAGTTGTTTTAATAAATATATAAATATTTTTTAAGTAAACTTATTATATAACTAAATATAAGCTTATAAAATGTTTTATAGTTTTGTTTATATTTTATAGTTTTAAACTAATAAAAGTTTTAATATAAAAATTAAACGCTAGTTTATTTGTTAAATTATTAATATTTATATAAAAATATATTTTTTGTTATTATTGTTATAGTTTTAAACAACTAGTTTAAACTTTTTATATAACTTAATTGTTTTATTTTTAACTTTTTATATAAGTTTAGTTTTAAAATTTTATAAATAGCTATATTGTTTAAAATTATATTATATAAACTTAAATATATTTTAAGTAGCTAAATTGTTAATTTTAGCTACGTTTAATTTTTAAAACGAAGTTTTTAATATATTAATTATACTGTTTTACTTTAGTTATATAACTAATATATAACTTTTCTTTTTTTTTATAAAAATAAACGTAATAAATAATATAACTATATAAACAACTTTTTAGCTGTTTTTTAAGTTTTTAAAATAATTTCGCAAGCGTGCAAGCTATTTAATAATAATTATAATTATTAAAAAGCTATCGAAAATTTTATTAAAGTAAAATAGTTATATTAATAGCAAAGTTAAAACATAAAAAAGTAGTTAATATATTAATAGCGGACAACTTATTAGAAAATTTTATATTAAAATGCTATAAAAAACTTATTACTATTATAATATTAAAAAGAAATTTTAAAAAAAATATAAAGCTTGCAGCTATAAAAAAAATGCTTAATAAACTAATAAAACTTATATTTTAGTTAATTAAAAAAAAAATTAACAAAAAGACTTTTTTTTTATTATAACGCAAAAAAAACTTAAATAATAACTAAATTTTAAAGCTTAATAAATATAACTATTAAATTTATAAATGCTAAAAAACTAATTATATAATATAACTTTAATAAAGCAATAGTTAAAACGTTTTAATAACTTAATATATAACTTTAAGCTTAAATATAAACATAAAAAGTAGCTTTTATAAAAGCTTAGCTTTTATTAAACAAAAAAACTATTTTAGCAAAAAAAAACAAAAAAGTTATTATTAAAGCAAAAATATAACCGGAAGCACTTAAAAAATATAAACTAATTATAATTATAACAATAGTTAATATAGCTTTTAATAAAGCTTTTTAGCAAAAATATAGTTATTATGTTTTAAAAAAAGCTTTTTAAAAGCTTTAATTAAAGCAATTAAATAATTAAAGCTTTTAAAGCAAAAATTAAGCTATAATAGCGCAAAATTATAATAATAAAAAAAAAAATTTAATAGTATAGCTATAAAAAATCTATAACAATAAAGCATTAAAAACAATATTTAAAAACGTTTATTTAAAACTAAATAAATATAAACAAATGTTTTTAAAAAACTTTAATATTTAATACGCTTTTATAATATTATATATTAATATAATTATAGCTGCTTAAAAATTTAACAAAAAAAGCTTTTTTTAAAAAGCGCAGTTTTTTAATTATAAACTATTTATGTTTAATATAAAAATATAATAATGTTTTAATTGCTTTAAATATAACTATATAGCTATATATTGTTTTAAATAAGTATGCTATAAATACTATAAAAGTTTTAAATATTTAAAAAAAAAACAAAATATTTAGTAAAAACTATAAAAACAACGTTTTAATATATTAACTATAAAAAATAATATAAAGCTTAAAATAAAGCATGTTTATTTAACGCTTAAATAAAAAAAAATTAAAAGCTATATATATTTTATGTTTATAAAAATTTTAAAACAATTGTAAAAAAACTGTTATAATAAAACATGCTAATATAATATTAATATTATAAACAGCTAGCTTAACTTTTAATATATTAAAAAAAAAAAAAAAAAAATATAAATAAAACTAGCTTTTTTATAAAACGTTATAAAATATTAGTATAAACATTATTGCTTTTATAACTATAATAAATGTTATATTTTAAAACATAAAAAAAAAATCGCGTTTAAATATAGCGCGTATACTATAAAAAACAAACTTAAATTTTATTATAATTTAAAAAGTAAAAATTATAAAAAAAAAAGCATTATATTATTTAAGCAGCAACTATTATATTTTATAAAAAAGTAAAAAAACTATGCTTTATATTAATAAAAAAATCGTTTTTAAAATATTAACTAAAAACTATAAAGAAAACTAAGCTTATATTAAAATAAAAAACAAAAATATTATAATAATAATTTAGTTAATATATTTGTTAAGTTTAATAAAAAATATATAAAAAAGCTTGTTATAAAACTTTTTTAAAAAGCTTTTTTTAAAATAATATTTGTTTATAAAAAACTTTAACTTTTATTATTTTTTATAAAACTTAATAAACTAGCTTTTATTAAATAGCAAAAAATTATTAAAGTTTATAATAAAATAAAGTTTAACTTTATTAACATTTTTAAAAAAAATAATAAAAGCAATAAAAAAACAAAAAAACTTAATAATTAATTTAGTATAAATATTAAAAAACGTGTTAACAATATATTAAAAAAACTTAAGCTAAAAAAGTTTAAACTATAAAGCTTTTAAAATAATTATAAAACTAAATATATATTTAAAAAGCTATTTAAAAAAAGCAAAAAAATAAAACTAGCTATAAATAAATAAAATTATAATAATAGCAAAAGCTAATAAAAAATTTAAAAAAACAATTATAATAAAAAACAAAAAAGAATTAAATATTATAATTAAAAAACTAATAAAATAACTTATAAAAATTGCAAATTTATTTATTTTTTTAAAAACTTTAAAACAAAAATCGAAAAATTTTTTATAAATAAGCTTAAACGTTATAACTTTAAAAGCTATAATTAAACATATATACTATAAATATTAAAAAAATAAATTTAAAAAAATTTAAAAAAATTTAACTAAAGTATATAATAAACTTAAATGTTTAATAATATATGTTTAAAAAAATTTATAATAAAAAATAATAGTAAAAACTTTAAAAAAATTTAAAAAATTTTAGTTATTAACAAAATAAATAAAATTATTAAATAAACTTTTTTTAAAAGCAGTATTTATTTTGCTACTAAAAAATAACTTAAAAAAGTTTATAGTTATAGTTATATATTTTAAAAAAACAAAAAAACTTATAGCAAAGTTTTTTTTAATTTTATTAATAAACTTTAAAAACATTTTTAATTAGTTAAAACATTATAATAAACATTAAAAGTTTAAAGTTTTATAAACTATTATAAAAAAATATATAATTAATTTAATATATAAACTATTATTATAAAAAGTTTTTAATAACAACTTATTTTTAAATAAGTTTTTTAAAGCATATAATAAACTATTAGTTTATATATTAATAGCTTTTTATTATAATAGCTTTTATTTTAAATATTATTTAAAACGGTTTAAAAAAGCAAAAGTTATAATTATTTTAAAATTAAACAAAACATTATTAGTTTATATAATAGCTAAAAAATAAAAGCTTATTTTGTTTATTAATATAATAAACAAAATTTTTAAAAAAAAATATATAACAAACTTATAAAAACTGTTAAATTTAAAAGCTTTTTTTTAAAAAAATAAATAAAAAATTATAAATATTAATTTATTAATATAGTAATTAAAATAGTTGCTAATAATATATAAAAAATTATTAAATAAAAAAGCGTATTTTTGCTTTTATTATTTAATATTATTAGCGCTTTTAATATAGTTAACTATATAAAACTAATTTATATATTAAAAACTAAAAGCTTTTTTTTATAAATAATAATATAAATATAAAACTTTTTAATAAAATAAATAATATAGCTTAAATTTAATAGCAAACTTATTAACTTAATATAATTAAACTTAAAAATATTATAAAGTTTTTTTTTATTATTATTATTTTTTTTGCTATATATATTAACTTTATATAAAAAAATTATAGTTTATAAAAATATTGCTATAGTTAAATTTATAAATAATATTAATATAATAACTATAAGTTTAAAAATTAAAAATAACTATAAAATTTTAACTAAAGCGTAAAATATATATAAGTTTTAAATATTATATTATAAAATAAAGTTTAAAACAAAAAAAAGCAAGCTAATATATTTTTTATTAGTTTATTAAACGATTATTATATTAATTATTTTATTAAAAGCTATAATTAAAGTTAAAAAAAGCGTAAAATTTTTAAAAGTTTACTTTAAAAACAATTTTAAATAATATTTATATTTAAAAATTTTTTATAAAAAACTTTTTATTTAATAATATATAATAATAAAACTAAAAAATTTAATATAAAAAACTAATATAGCAAAAATAAAACAGCTATATATTATTATAATATATAATATATTAGTTTATAAAGCTATAATATAATATAAGCTTTTTAAAAAAAAACGCTTATAAAATATTGTTTAAAAACTTAAAGCTATATAACAAACATGTTTTTATAAAATTATAAATATATATAAAGCAATAATAGTTTAATATATTAAAATTAAGCTAATAGTATTATTTTTAAACTTATATTTTTATAATAAAACAGCTGTTTTTAAAAGTAAATTTTTTATATTTTTTTATATAAAAGTTATATAATTAATTTATAGTTAACTTATATTTATAGTTTATAAAGCGTAAATAAAACAATAAAAAAACTAAAACTAAAAAAAACTTAAAAAACGTTTTAAAACTTTTTAAATAGCTTAAAATAAATAAAACGAATAAATTAATAATTAAGCGCTAAAAAAAGCGCTTTTAAAAAAATAGCAAAAGTAGTAACTATTAATATATTTTAATAAAAACAGCTATTTTATAGCAAAAAAACTATTTTTTAAAAATAATGCGGTTAAAAAATATAAAAGTTTTTTTAAATATAAAACAGTAGTTGTTTTTTAAATACAAATAAAAAAAATTAGCTTAAAAGCTTTTTTTTATTAAAAGCAAATATTTAAATATTTAATTTTGCTATATAAATATATAGCTAACAAAAAAACAATAGTTTATATTATTTTAAACTATAAACTATTAATTAACAAGCAAAAAAAGCTAAAAGTAGCTTTTTTTTTAATAGCTTTAAAAAGTTGCTAAAATTTAGCAAAAGTTATTAATAATTTAGCTAAATTTAAAACAATTATATATTAACTTATTAAAACAAAAAAACTAACTATATATAACTTTATTAAAAACATTAAAAATATTAAAAAAATATTTTAATATTATTATTATAAAAAATAAAACAATAGCAAAATATTAATTAAAATATAAACTAATAAGCAAAAAAAGTTTATGTTGCTTATAAACTAAAGTAGTAAAAGCTAAAAAAGTTTTAAAAATTTGCAAAAAAAATCCTTTTTTTTTTTAATCCTTTTTTGCTTTTTTTTCCTTTAATTAACTAAGCAAAAAAACTTAGTGTATAAAAAAAAGTTTTTATTAAAAACTATATATAATAAAACGCAAACGTTTTATTTAACTTAAACGTTTTAATTTTAGTAAAAACTAAAACTAAAGCGCTATTAAGCATAGTTTTTGCTTATAATATAAACAAGTAAAATAGTTGCGCTAATAATAGCTTTACGGATTAATTTAATAATAATAATAGCAATAGTAAAATATAATATTTATATGTTTTTTTTTATAGTTTAAAAATAAAATAATAGCAATTTTTTTTAATATAACTTTAGTTTTATATTTATAAAAATGTTTAATTTTGTTTTTAAATATATTAAACTTAATATAACATTTATAGCATATAAAGTTAAAATTTAGCTAATATAAAGTTTTAAATATATTATTATTGTTTTTGTTTTTATAAATATAATAATTAATGTTAACTTGCGCAAAATAAACATTTTAGCTAAATTAATCGTTTTTATTATTATAATTTAATTTTTCTTATTGTTTTAATTTTTGCTTAAGTTTTAAAAAAAACAACGTTTATTATAATTATTACGTTTATTATTACGTTTATTGTTGCATTTATTATTACGTTTATTATAATTGTTATATTAATTATAACTATTACTATAATTGTTTTTACAATTGTTTTTATAATTATAATTTAAGCAATAGTTGTTATTATAAAAGTAGTTATTATTATAAAAATAGTTATTTTTGTTATATTAACAAAGTTAATATTTGTTTGTTAATTAGTTATATAATTTATTTTATAAATTATAGTTTTGTTAGTTATATTATTTAAAGTTATATAAATATAAAAAACGTATATTTTTTAATAAAAAGAATTTTATAAAGTTTTTTTTAAAATAAATAGTTTTACTTTTATAATTAACAATATTTTTTATTATATTTTATATATTGCTTTAGTTTTTCTTAATTTATAATATATATTTATTTATTATTTAATTATATTTTAAAAGTTTAAAAAATTGTTTAAGTTTAAGTTTTATATTGTTATAAATTTAAAATATAACTTTTTGTTAATTAATATTGCTTTCGCTTATAAGTTTTATAACTTAAACATATTTTAGCTTTTTTAAACGTATTATAAAAAAGTATATTTATTATAATAAATATTATAAATTATATGTTTAATTTTTTTATTTTTTTTTATTTTTATACTAAAATTTAAAATAAAACGCTTTTTTATTTTTATTAAAAGTAGTTTAAGTTTTTTTTATATATTTTAGCTTATTAAATAATATTAACTTTATTGTTTTATTATAATATAGTTAAGCTTATAAATAAAGTTTAAAATAATAACAAAATTTATTGTTTATTTAAATATTATGTTTTTTTATTATTAAAAAACGATTTAATATAATTATAAAAGCAAAAAATGTTAGTAAAAATAAAATTTTTGCTTTTTATAACTATTTTTAAATTGTTTAAATTATTATAAAATAAGTTAAAAGTATTAACATTTTTAGGTTTTAATTTGTTTTTATTATAAATAATAATAGTATTTAAGTTAAAAATCTTTTAACATTAACTAAAGTTTAACTTTTATAAAATAATTAAAATAATTGGATTAAAATTAAAAAAGTTAAATAAAATACGATTATAATAATTACGTTAAAATTTGTTGTTATTAAAGCTTAAGCTATTAAAATTTTTTAAGTTTAAATTTATTTTTGCTTGTTTTTTAGCGTTAATATTACTATATATATTAATATTAATATTATTAAAAATATTAAAAACGAAGTTTTAAATATATATATTATAAGCTTTAAATAAACTGTTAAATTTAAACTTTTTTTTGTTAAAGTTAATATTTTAATTTAAATTATATTTTTGTTATGTTTGCTTAAATAATTTATTGTTTAATATTAATATTATTAATAGCTTTTGCTTTTATATATACGTATTTATATAAAGGTAAAAGTAAACTTATTATTGTTTATATTTATTTATATTTTTTTAAGAAGTAAAAAAGCAAGCTAGTTTTGCTTGTACAAAAAAAAACTATATAAATAAATAATAGTTTATGCGTAGTTTATGCGCAACTTTTTATTTTATTTGTATAATAAATAAAACTATTAGTTGTACGTAAATTATATTTATATATAAATAATATTGCTAATTTAACATTTATAAATCTTTTTTTTATAGTATAACAATATTATTTATATAATTTTTTTTATTGTTTGTTATTTAATTTATATAAGCTTTTATTTATATAACAAGTTAGTTTATAATAACTAACTTTTTAAATATTAAGTTAAAGTTTTTTTTTATATAAACATTTGCTAAATTGTTTTTTTTTGTTTATTTATTATATTTTTAAAATTTCGCAATTTTTATACGTTTTTTAAAAAAATATAATATTAATTATAAGTTGTTTTTTTTAAGTTATATTTAATTTAATAAAACAATTATATAACAATTTTAAATTAGTATAAATAACTAAAAAAATTATAAATAATTTAATTATAATTATATAATTAAATTTATTAACTATTTTATATAATTTACTTATAAATATACTATATATAACTTTTTTATACTTAATTAAGTTTTAATATATAATATTGTTATAAATTATAAAATTTTTTTTTATATAATTTTTAGTAACTAATATAATAATAAATTTAAGCTATAAGCTTAAGTTTTTATTGTTTACAAAAAATTTATTCGTAAATATAAAAAGCTTTATATAGTAAAAGTTTAATAGTATAAAATATAAACTTTGTTATAAGTTGTTTATTTATTATTATAGTTATATGTTTAATGTTTTTATATTTTTTTTGTTAACTTTTTAATTTATGCTATAATTAATAAGTTATATAAAGCTTTTAGTTAATATATTAAAACAATATAAGCATTTTTAATACGTTATATAATATATTATTATATAAAATTGTTTATATAAAATTTAATTATTTTTAAATATTACGCTTGTTTTTTTTATATAAAAACAAAGTTTTATTTGTTAAGCTAAAGTTTGCTTTTATTAAACTTAATAATAAATTAGTTATAACTTAAAATTGTTTTTGCTTTTATTTAAAAGTATAAATATTTTTTTTTTTTATACGAAATTTTTTTTAAAGTAATATTAAAAATGTTATTTGTTTAAAAACTTATAATTATAAATTTGTCCGGTTTTTTTTTAATATATAAAAAATATAAGTTATATATAAAAACTTTTATTTTAAGTTTTATATAATAATATTTATAGTAAGTTTTAAACTAATAAAGCTTAAATTTTGCAAATTTATATTATTATTATTATTAAATTAATTTGTAAAGCTATTACTAGCGCGGCTATTTTACTTGTTTATATTGCAAGCAAAAACTGTGTTTAATAGTACTTTAGTTTTAGTTTTTACTAAAATTAAAGCGTTAAAGTTAAATAAAACGCTTGTGCTTTATTATATATAGCTTTTAATAAAAACTTTTTTTTATATACTAGGTTTTTTTGCTTAGTTAATTAAAAAAAAAAGAAATAAAAAAGGATTAAAAAAAAAAAAAAAAGAATCTTTTTTACGGATCTTTAAAACTTTTTTAGCTTTTATTACCCCGGTTTATAAACAGCATAAACTTTTTTTGCTTGTTAGTTTATATTTTAATTAATGTTTTATTATTGTTTTATTTTTTATAGCAGTAATATTAAAGCATTTTTTTAATGCTTTTAATATTTTTAGCAAAATTATATATAGCTAGTTTTTTTGTTTTAATAAGCTAACGTATAATTGTTTTAAATTTAGCTAAATTATTAATAGCTTTTGCTAAATTTTAACAACTTTTTAAAGCTATTAAAAAAAAAGTTACTTTTAGCTTTTTTTGCTTGTTAATTAATAGTTTATAGTTTAAAATAATATAAACCGCTGTTTTTTTGCTAGCTATATATTTATATAGCAAAGTTAAATATTTAAATATTTGCTTTTAATAAAAAAAAGCTTTTAAGCCGATTTTTTCCGTTTATATTTAAAAAACAATTGTTACTTTATGTTTAAAAAAGCTTTTATATTTTTTAACCGTATTATTTTTAAAAAGTAGTTTTTTTGTTATAAAATAGCTATTTTTTAAAAGCGCTTTTTTTAGCGCTTAACTGTTAGTTTACTTGTTTTATTTATTTTAAGCTATTTAAAAAGTTTTAAAACATTTTTTAAGTTTTTTTTAGTTTTAGTTCTTTTATTGTTTTATTTATGCTTTATA
>MU382766.1:0-21483 GCA_022495115.1 Xylaria castorea | reverse complement strand
TAACCCTAACCCTAACCCTAACCCTAACCCTAACCCTAACCCTAACCCTAACCCTAACCCTAACCCTAACCCTAACCCTAACCCTAACCCTAACCTTTAGGAGGTTAACAGCACAAACGAGCTATAATGTTATTAATGTTATAGCTAGCAACAGAAAAGGTTTTATTCCTATATGTAACACGATATATAAACTTTATGTTTTTTGCTTGCTTTAAGCGAACAGCTTTTTTTACACAGTAAAAGCAAGTGTAAATTTGCTCCTTTTCTATATTGCGGTCGATCTTGTTAAGCTTAACGGCTGCTATATTGCGCGAATATAACACAACATATAAACTGCAAGTTTTTTGCTTGTTTTAAGCGAACGGCTCTTTTTATACTTTAAAAGCAAGTATAAGTTTTCTTTTTTTATACACTAAAAGCAAGTGCAGGTTTGCTTCTTTTATATACTAAAAATAAGTGCAAGTTTGCTTTTTTTTTATATTATAGTTGATTTTGTTAAGCTTAACGGTTGTTCTTTTGTTTATATGCAATATAATATATAAACTTTAAGTCTTTTGCTTATTTTAAACGAACAGCTTTTTTTGTTCTTTTATTTTACTATATAATAAATAACATTTATATATAAGTTATTATATAGTAATATGTTTTACTAAACTGCTTTTATAAAAATATAGCAAAGCAAAAGCAAAAATATAATAATAAAAAAAAGCAAAACATTAAATAGCACAAAATAGTCGGTTAGCTATAACATTAGCTATACTAACCTTGTGCTATAAAGTTTTAAATGCTTTGTTTTTTGTAGTGCTTTATTTTTTGCGGTACTTTGTTTTTTGCGGTACTTTGTTTTTTGCAGTGCTTTATTTTTTATAATATTTTATTTTTTGCAGTACTTTGTTTTTTGCAGTGCTTAATAATTAATTCAATAATGTTAAAAGCTTTAATAATGTTGCGCTATATTTATATATTAATTAATAATATAGCTTAATGTTTTTAAATATTACGTTTTATAGCGCTAAGTTTTCGACAAGTTTATATATTTATAAAAAGTAACCTTTTCTAGTTTATTTAAAAGTAAGTTATATTTAGTATAAATAAAAGCTACAAAGTATTTATTTTAGCAGTTTTTATATATTTAAAAAAGCTCCGCTTAAAAAAGTTAAATT
The DNA here is from genome assembly GCA_022495115.1 of Xylaria castorea. NCBI lineage: Eukaryota > Fungi > Ascomycota > Sordariomycetes > Xylariales > Xylariaceae > Xylaria > Xylaria castorea. The sequence continues at coordinate 20,320 of MU382766.1, read as the reverse complement.
TTTAAAAATTTAGCCGCTGTTTTTTACGGTCCAGTTCTCGCTTTAGCCGGCTTTTTCATAACATAGTTTGCTATTTTTATATTATTATACTTGCTATATTAATAGTAGTAACAGTTTTTGCTGCTTACTTTAACTTTGCGTTAAACTTAATTTATACTATAGCTTATTTTAACTTTATATAAAGTTCTCCGATTAATTCGGGTTTAAGTTATATTTGTTTATAAATAGTATTATTAAGTGCGCTTTATTACAAGCTTTATTTCTATTTTTTTAATTAATTATTAAACGTTATAGCTGTAGAAAAAACTAACTTAAACCTTTAATAACTAAAACCTTAAAATAACTGCAACCTTAAAATAACTTTAACTTGTTTTATAGCTTATTTTAACTTTATATAACGTTCGCCCGATTAATTCGGGCTCGAGTTATATTTGTTTATAAATAATACTGCTAAATATGCTTTGTTAGCTGCTTTATTTTTATTTTTTTAATTAATTATTAAACGCTATAGCTGTTAAATAAACTACTATAAATTTAAAATAATTTTAATTTTGCGTTAAACCTAATTTGTACTATAGTTTACTTTAACTTTATATAACGTTCGCCCGATTAATTTAAGCTTAAGTTATATTTGTTTATAAATAATACTGCTAAATGCGCTTTATTAGCCGCTTAATTTCTATTTTTTTAATTAATTGCTAAATACTATAGCTATTAAAAAAACTAATATAAATTTTAAAATAACTTAAACTAGCAGCTAACGCTAAGTTTAAAATAACTTTAACTTATTTTATAGCTTACTTTAACTTTACTTAAAGGTTAACTAACTAACTATTGCTCGAAATATATTTGTTTGCAAGTAATACCGCTAAATGCGCTTTATTGTACGCTTTATTTTTATGTTTTCGGCTATTTACTATTTGCTATAGTTATTTAAAAAACTAATATAAACTTAAAATAACCTTAACTTTGCGCTAAACTTAACTTATACTATAGTTTACTTTAACTTTGTATAAAGTTTGCCCGATTAATTTAAGCTTTAAATATAGTTATTTACAAATAATATTACTAAATATACGTTGTTAAACGCTTTATTTTTATTACTTTAATTAATTGTTAAACGTTATAGCTGTTAAGTAAACTTATATAAACTTAAAATAACTTTAATATTAAGCTTATTTAAACTTTAAAATAACTTTAACTTGTTTTATAGCTTATTTTAACTTTATATAAAGTTCGCTAGATTAATTCGGGCTCGAAATTTATTTGTTTATAAATAATACTACTAAATATACCTCGTTAACCGCTTTATTTCTATTACTTCGATTAATTACTAAATGTTATAGCTGTTTAAAAAACTAACATAAACTTTAAATAATTTTAACTAGCAGCTAACTTTAACTTTAAAATAACTTTAACTTGTTTTATAGCTTACTTTAACTTTATATAAAGTTCGCCCGATTTATTCGAGCTTAAGCTATATTTGTTTACGAATAATATTATTAAATACGCTTTAGTACACGCTTTATTTTTATTACTTTAATTATTTATTAAACGTTATAGCTGTTAAATAAACTAATATAAACTTAAAATAACCTTAACTTCGCGCTAAACTTAACTTATACTATAGCTTACTTTAACTTTATATAAAGTTTGCGCAATTAATTCGGGTTTAAAGTATACTTGTTTGCAAATAGTATTGCTAAATATGCTTTATTACGCGCTTTATTTTTATTTTTTTAATTAAATACTAAATGCTATAGCTGCAAAAAAAACTAACTTAAACTTTAAACTATTTTAACATTAAGCTTACTTTAACTTTAAAATAACTTTAACTTGCTTTATAGCTTATTTTAACTTTATATAAAATCCGTCCGATTAATTTAAGCTTAAGTTATATTTGTTCGTAAATAATACTGCTAAATGCGCTTTATTGCTAGCTTTATTTCTATTTTTTTTATTATTCGCTAAATAATATAGCTGTTAAATAAACTGCTATAGATTTAAAATAATTTTAATTTTGCGCTAAACTTAATTTGTACTACAGCTTATTTTAACTTTATATAAAGTCCGTCCGATTAATTTAAGCTCAAGTTATATTTATTTGTAAATAGTACTATTAAATGCGCTTTATTTCTAGCTTTATTTTAATTTCTTTAATTAAATGCTAAATGTTATAGCTTTAAAAAAAACTGCTTTAAACCTTTAATAATTATAACTTTAAAATAACTTTAACTTTAAAATAACTTTAACTTGTTTTACAGCTTACTTTAACTTTATATAAAATTTGTTTAATTAATTTAAGCTCGAGTTATATTTGTTTATAAATAGTACTGCTAAATATGCTTTATTGCTAGCTTTATTTTTATTTCCTCGATTAATTACTAAACGTTATAGCTGTTAAATAAACTAATATAAACTTAAAATAACTTTAACCTTATGCTAAACTTAACTTATATTATAGCTTACTTTAACTATATATAAAGTCCGCCCGATTAATTTAAGCTTAAGTTATACTCGTTCGTAAATAGTACTACTAAATACGCTTTGTTGCAAACTTTATTTTTATTGCTTTAATTAATTGTTAAACGTTATAGCTGCGGAAAAAACCAACTTAAACTTTTAATAGCTATAACGTTAAAATAACCGCAACTTTAAAATAACCTTAACCTGCTTTACAGCTTACTTTAACTTTATATAAAGTCCGCCCGATTAATTCGAGCTTAAGTTATATTTGTTTATAAATAGTACTACTAAATGCGCTTTATTATACGCTTTATTTTTATTATTTCGATTAATTCTTAAACGTTATAGCTGTTAAAAAAACTAATATAAATTCAAAATAACTTTAACTTCGCGCTAAACTTAACTTGTACTACAGCTTACTTTAATTTTACGTAAAGTTTAACCAACTATTTATTGCTAGCAATAAATTAACTGCTAATGGTATTTTTATATATACTTTATTATAAGCTTTATTTTTATGCTTTTAATTAGTTGCTTAATGCTATAGCTTTTTAAAAAACGAACTTTAACTTTTAAATAACCGTTATTTATAGCTTACTTTAACCTCCAAATAACTTTAACTTCGAGTAAACTTTAACTTATATTATAGCTTACCCTAAATTTACGTAAAAACAAACTGTTTAACTGTTGCTAGAAATACTTTTATACACTAGTAGTATTATTAAATATATTTTGTTATAAGCTTTGTTTTTATGTCTTTTATTGTTTGCTTAATGCTATAGCTGTTTAAAAAACTAACGTTATTTTTAAAAGAATTTAACTTTAACTTTAAGCTAGTTAGTAATAAATTAATAATAAAATTTAATTCAATTTTTTCGTATTTAGTTTTTTTATATTTAGTTTTTTCGTATTTAGTTTTTTCGTATTTAGTTTTTTCATATTTAGTTTTTTTGTACAACTGCTAAAGTTTAACCGACTATTTGTTGCTTATAATAAATTATTTAATAATAGTACGGCCGGATATACTTTGTTATAATATTAATTAATTGTTTAATAACGTAGTTATTTTAAAAACTAACATAAATTATACTATAACTTTAATTTTAAGCTAACTTTAATTTTAAGCTAGCTTTAATTTTAAGCTAACTTTAATTTTAAGCTAACTTTAATTTTAAGCTAACTTTAATTTTAAGCTCTAGTAACTTTAACTTCGAGCTTTAATAACTTTAACTTTAAGCTAATATTAACTTTAAGCTTTATTTAAACCTAGCGCTAAACTTTAACTAGTACTACGGCAAACTTACACTATAATATAACAATTAATTAATATAACAACCGAGCAGCTTATTAAAATAACGGAAGTTAATATATTTTACTTTTTTATATATATAAACTACTATATTTCCTAGAGCTTTTTAGTCTTTTACTTTTCTTTTTTTTTATTTTAAATATATATACTGCATAACTTTTTATATATATATGTTTTTACTTTTTTTAATATAACTTAACAACAAACCAACTTAACAACAAACTAACTTAACAACAAACCAACTTAACAACAAACTAATTTAACAATAAACTAATTTAACAAACAACTAATTAACACCGCGCTAATTAATATTGCGCTAATAATATATTTATTTATTAGTTACACTTTTGTATACATTTTATTATACGCTTTATTTTATTATGTTTTATATCCTTTTTTACTTTATTTTAGCAACTAATACTATTAAAAAAATAAAAACTAACAATGTTTTAAGTGCTTAAGTTCTTAATATAAATAACATTTAAAATTAGAAAAAAAAAAGTAAAACAATAAAAGCATTTTTATTGTATGCTAAAACAATCGCAGTAGTATTATTGCGCAAACGCTAACTTATATTTTAATTGCAAACATTAACTTATATTTAATTAGTTAAAAACTAATAATGCTTTCGAGTGCTTAAGTTTTTAATATAAGTAACATTTAAAATTAAAAAAAAAAAAGTAAAACAATAAAAGCATTTTAACTTTATGCTAGCATAGTTATAGTAGTATTACTGCGTTAACGCTAACTTATATTTTGATTAGTTAAAGATTAACAGCGTTTTAAGTATGCAAGTTTTTTATATAAGCAACATTTAAAATTAAAAAAAAAAAATAAAACAACAAAAATAAAGCATTTTTATTTTATGCTAAAATAGTTATAATAATATTATTGCGCAAACGCTAACTTATATTTTAATTGTAAACACTAACTTATATTTTGATCGCTAACACCGACTTATATTTAATTAGTTAAAGACTAATAGCGCTCTAAGTGTTTAAGTTTTTAATGTAAGCAACACTTAAAATTAAAAAAAAAAAATAAAACAATAAAAACGAAGCATTTTAACTTTATGCCGTACAATTACGGTAATATTATTGCATAAATGCCGACTTATATTTTAATTAGTTAAAGATTAACATATACTATTTTATACAACAGTTAATAATTTATTATAATGTTGTTTATTATTTTTTATACGCTAACCTAATTATTTTTTATTATTAAGTTATACAAATTTTGCTAGCCTATATACTTAAATAGCTATAAACTATTGCTAACGTATGCTTTATTTGCTAGCTTTTACGCCGCTTAAGCTATTAACGCTTTAGCACTTATATAAATAGCTTTTTTAACTACGCTAACTTTACAAAAAAAAAACTTGCTACAAAAAAAAAAGCAATATTAAATTAAAGTTATATTATTGCGTACATATAGTTTATGCAATATTAGCAGCTCTTAATTAAGAACAGTTAAAAGTACACAGATTATACGCAACTGCTAACCGTTTTACAGCAGCAACTATTAGCGTAATATATAAAAGCGCGTACATCTTAATCAGTTTAAATGGTAAAAAGAAACGGGCGCCAGATTTGGATTCCTTGTGTAGTTACGATTCCAATTATGTATAGTTTTATATAGTTAAGTAAGTTTATATAATATATTCTTACCCCTCCTTTAAAAACTTATCCGTACCTTTAAACATTTAATTAGCCTGTGCTTGTTGTATAAGAATTTAATTTAACTTTACCTAAAGTTAATTTTTACTTATAAATAGCTGTTTATTTTTATAAACAGCTTTTTTATAAATAATATAAACATAATTTTTTAGCTCGGCTTTATTATTATACTTATAGTTAAAACTTGTACAAAAAATTTAATAAACTTAAACTTTAAAATTAAAAGTAATATTATATACTAAAACTTAAGTAAATATAAACGTATTATATAAAGCGTTTTAGCTAACAAGTTATACAATATAGTTAATAAATTTAATAATATAATCGCTTTTTATATAACTTTTTAAAAAATTATAAAAGTATTAAACTTACTTTTTATATTTGTTATATTATGTTTAAACTTAAAATTATTATATAATTGCTTAATTAAGCTAAAAATAACGTAAAAGAAAAAATTAATAATTAATATTATGTTTTTTTAAAAATTGTATAAAAAAAAAGAAATTTTTAAAGTATAATAAATTAATAGCAAAAATAATTTAGCAAATATATTTATTAAGCATGTTTTAAATTAAGCGCTAAAAACTTTAGTTTTTATTAATAAGCTGCTTATATAAGTTAAAGCATTTGTTAAAAAACTATAAAAAGTTATATATAATTGTTTAAAGTATTTTATATAATAGCTTAAAATATTTTATATAATAGCTTAAAATATTTTGTATAATAGCTTAAAGTATTTTATATAATAGTTTAAAGCATTTTATATAATAGTTTAAAATATTTTGTATAATAGCTTAAAATATTTCGTATAATAACTTAAAATTATATAAAAGCAAATATTACGTACAAGTATAAAAAAAAATAAAAAAAGCAGAAAACTTATAAAAACTTATATTTATATTTTAAAAAGCTTAAATAAAAAAAACTACTTTAAAAAGCTTAGCTAAAAACTATTTTAAAAAGCTTAAATAAAAACTACTTCGAAAAGCTTACGCAAAAACTATTCTTTTTTTTTCTTTTTAACAAAAATTTAACTATAAATAAAACAACAAGCTTTATATAAGCGTTAAACGTATACGTTATACGTGCTACCTTAAAAACTAAAAATTTAACAATAAGCTTTAAAAAGCATACTATTATAGTTATAGCAGCTGTTGCACGAACTGTTTTAGCACGAACTAGCTATAAAGCTACTATAGCTTTAAACTAAAACAGTTTAAAAATAGCTTTTATAGCAAACAAGCTTAGCTTAAACATTAGCAAAATTGTTGTTAAACAATATTTTAAAAATAATGTTATAAAAAAGAGCGGCAGTAATAATGCTTTTTTTTTATTATTATATAATAAAACAAATTAACAAGCAAACATAATATATTAAACAACGTTTATACGAAAAAAAAAAAAAAAAATATATATACGTTTATATAAAAAAACTATATAAAAGTTTAACAAGCTAAAGTTTTTATAAAAAAACAGTATATTTTTATAGCGCTATTATTAATTATATAAAAAAAGTTGTTAAACTAAGCAACTTTGTTAAACAAAGCAAGCGTAAAACGTAAGCAAACAAAAAGTATAACAAAAGCAACAGCAGTTATACTGCTACTGCTGTTAATAATGTTGCTTTAGCTGTTAATATAACTTTTATAGCAGCTAAAGAATTTTATATATAATAATAATAATAATAATAATAGTAGTAGTAGTATTACTGCTATTAATGCTGCTGTTATTACTGCTATTACTACTATTGTTATTATTGTTGTTATTATTATGTAAACTATTATTTTAAAGTTAATATAACTTTAAAATTATAGCTAAAAGTATATATATAATATATATATATATACGCGCGCGTTTAAAAAAAAAGAAAAAAGGAAAAAAAAAGAAAAGATTATATAAAAAGATTTTATTTATGTATAAAAGTAGCAAATTTTGTACTTTTTTTTTAATAATACACGTTTTTAACAAGCTAGGACTAAAAGCAGTTATAGCTTATTTTTTTTTTATTTTTTTTACGTATAAACTATTTTTTTAACACGCGGTTATATAACATACGTACAATAAACAAGTTAAAAAAGCTATTTAAAATTAACAATTTAATATACTATTAAACAATTATATTAGCTATAAAATAGTTGTACGCTATAGCTTATACTTTTTTTACGTTTAAAGTTTTTTAAGTTTTATTTATAAAACAGTTGTACAAAAAAGTATTACAGTTAAAAAAAAAAAAGCTAGTGTTAAAACATTAATGTTAACTGCATGTAAAACTTTTTGTACAACTGCTTAAATAACTTGTTAGCTTAATTAAGTAAGCAGTGCACGTACGCAAAATTTTTTGCTTAAGCAAAGAATCCTGCGTACGAAAGCTTTGCTTTTTTTTTTAGTAAAAAATAAGATTAATACACGAGTTATTTGTTTTACACGTTTTGTTTACGTACAATATTGTACCCTTAACTACCTAACAGCTTTTATATAAAAACCTTTTTTAACTTTTTTTAACTTATATTTAGCTTACGCTTTTTTGTTAAGTGTAACTTTTATATAAAAACCTTTTTTAACCTTTTTTAACTTATATTTAGCTTATGCTTTTTCGCTAAATATAGCTTTTATATAAAAACTTAACTTTTTTTAACTTATATTTAGCTAAAGTTTTTTATTTGTTAAATATAGCTTTTATATAAAGATTTTTCTTTTTATATTATTATAACTAAAAAAAAAATAGCTAATGTTAAAATAATATTATATGTTAGTTATAGTAGCTATATTAGCTATATTAGCTACTTTGTATATAAAAGTAGCTTTAAAAAAAGTAAAGCTTTTAAAAAAGTTATTCCGGCCGTTTTTGCGCTAGTTAACTTTATAAATATAAGGCTTTTTGCTTTATATAAACCTAAAACCTTCTTTTTATATAATATATAATAAATAAAACTATATGTTTATTGCTTTTATAAGCATATATTACTGTTTTAAAAATATATAATATAACTTTATTTAAACATATTATATAAAAGTTTTATATTATTATAACTAATTATAATAAAACAATAAAAGCTATATTAAATAACTAGTTTTTTTTATATATAACAACAGCTTTATATATATTATATTAATTTAAATGTTTTACTTAAAGCTAAATAAAAATACGTTTTTTATTATATTAATAATAATAGTTTTAATATTAGCAAAAATAAAAATGTTATTTTTGTTAATTAATTATTTATAAAGTTAAGCTTTTTTAATAAGCAGCTAGTAAATATTGCTTTAGTTAACAATAAAAAAACTTTTTTTATTTATTAAAACATTTTTATAATATAAAAAAAAGTAATATTTATAAAAATAAAAGTTATATATAAAAAAATATAAATTAAACTTTGCTAAAAGTTTAATAATTAACGCTTTAAATTATAATATATTTATAAAACTTATATGCTTTTAAAATTATAGTAAGCTTGTTATTATATTTGTAAATATTATAATTTTAATATTTAACTTATATTTAATATAAAAGCAAACAATAATAATATTAAAAGCTACTTTTTAAATAATATAAGTTATTTATATAGTTTTATTAAAGCAATATAAAAAATAATAGTTAATTAAAAGTATAACTTTAAACAAGCTTATATTTAAAATAAAATTTTTATTTAACGCAAATATTTATTGTTTTTTTTAAATTATTTAAATAAGCTTTAAACAGTTATAGCTTTAAAAAAAGTAAACTTAATTAATTTATAATATTATATTGCTTATAAATTAATATTAAACATAAAAAACTTTTATTTAATAAATATTAAACATTATATTAATTATTGTTTAATTATTATTAAGCTTAAGCTTTTATGTTATTATAATATTTATGCTAAAATAGCTAACAAAAGCTTTTTTAATAAGTAAAACATTAACTTTTATTAATAGTTATAAAAATTATTGTTAAAAAATTTATACTAATTAATTTGCAATTTTAAAATTGTTATTATGTTTTATAATTAACTAAAAAACTTTATAAAGCTTGTTTTTAATAAGTTTATAATTTAATTAAGCAAGTTATCCGTTAATTAGTTAACTATAAGCTAAAAATAAAGTTATTTATTAAATAGCTAAAACAAGTTAACGTTAATTAAGCTTAAGTAAAACAAAAAGCGTAATAGTAGCGCTAAAAAAAGCAAAAACAGTTTAATTATTTAACGTTAAACATATAGTTAAACATTAATGCTTAAAGCTAAAAAAACAACAAGTAATAAAGCTAACAAACGTTAGTTATAACTTAATATTTAAAAGCAAAAAAGCTAGTAAAAGTTAAAGTAGTTAAACTAAATAGTTAATTAAATTAAATTACGTTTATAATATTATTAAAGTTTTTTAAAACAAAACGCTGCAAAAAGTAAAAGTGTTAATAAGTTATACTTTTAAAAATATAAAGTTTATACAACTAAAAAGTTATACATAAAAAAAAAGTAATAAAAAGTTTAATTTTATTAACTAAACTATTATAAAGGTTTAAATTAAAAAAAAAATTAGTAAAGCTAATTGTTTAACTATATATAAATAAGTTAAATAACTAAGTAAATCTTAAACTTTTTATAAGGTTTTATAAGCTTTTATAAGCTTTTATAGCTTATGCTTAAAAGCATATAGCTATTTATACAAATATTGTTTTAACAAAAAGCTTTATTAAAAGTGCAATAATAATATTTTTATAAAATAATATATTTAAATAATATATCCTTAAATTAATTAGCTTTAGTTATAAAGCAAATAAGTTTAATATAATTAAATATATTATAAAGCATATTTTAAGTTAAACTAATTAAAAAGTTATACGTTTATAAAGTTATACGTTTATAAAGTTATACGTTTATATTAATTTTTTATACGTTTATATTAATTGCTTTTAAAATTAAAAAAATAAAATAAAACAATAAAAGCATTTTATTTTTATATTAATATAGTTATAATAACATTAATTAATATTTATAATAAAAACATAATATTTTAACTTTATATTAAAATAGTTATAATAACATTATTTTTTAAATATTAACTTATATTTTAATAATAAACGTTAATTTATATTTATTTAAGTAAAAACAAATAATGTTTTAAGTGCTTAAGTTTTTAATATAAATAACATTTAAAATTAAAAAAAAAATTAAAAAGAAAATTAAAAAAAAAATTAAAAAAGAAAAAAGCATTTTAACTTTATGTTAACATAGTTATAATAACATTATTATATAAACGTTAACTAATATTTTAATTAGTTAAAAGCTAATAATATATAAACTATTTAAATTTTTAATATAAACAACATTTAAATTAAAAAAAGAATATAAAACAATAAAAACAAAGTATTTTAACTTTATATTAACATAGTTATAATAATATTATTATGTTAACGTTAACTTAAATCTTAATTAGTTAAAAATTAATAAAGCTTTAAATGTTTAAGTTTTTAATATAAATAACACTTAAAAAAAAAAAAAAAACAATAAAAATAAAACATTTTAACTTTATGTTAATATAATTATAATAATATTATTATGTTAACATTAATTTATATTTTTATAATAAATGTTAACTTATTTTTTAATTAGTTAAAAACTAATAATGTTTTAAAAGTTTTTGTTATAAATAACATTTAAAATTTTAAAAAAAATTTTTATAATAAAAATAAAGCATTTTAACTTTATATTAACATAGTTATAATAAAATTATTATATAAATGTTAACTTATATTTTAATTAGTTAAAAACTAATATATATTATTTTATATTATAGTTAATAATTTATTATAATATTATATATTACTTTTTATACGTTAAACTAATTAATTTTTATTGTTAAATTATATAAATTTTATTAGCTTATATATTTAAATAGCTATAAAGTATTATTAACATATGTTTTATTTGTTAGCTTTTACGCTAATTAAGCTATTAATGCTTTAACGCTTATATAAATAGCTTTTTTAGTTATATTAATTTTATAAAAAAAAAACTTGCAGCAAAAAATAAAGCAATATTAAATTAAAGTTATATTATTATATATATATAGTTAATATAACATTAAAAGTTTTTAATTAAAAATAGTTAAAAATGTATAAACTATATATAACTATTAACATAATATAAAAAAATACTTATATTATAACTAGTTTAAATAATAAAAATAAATAAACGTTAAATTTAAATTTTTTATATAATTATAATTTTAAATATATATAGTTTTAAAGTTTTAAGTTAGTTTTTTATAATAAAATTTTATTTGCTTTTTAATATAAAGTTTTATTTTTAAACATTTAGTTAACTTATGCTTATTTTATAAAATTTTAATAAAATTTTACTTAAAATTTAGTTTTACTTATAAATAAAGCACTATATATAAATCTTTTAATATTATAATTTAATATATAATAATGCTTAGCTATATGTTATAGGCGTTACGTTTAGCAAGCACTTAAGCTTGCCTAAATCGTGCGTGGCTTGCTAAGATTGTGTAAATGCTTCCCCGATGCTCACAGGGGCTTATCAACCTGCTCCACGAGAGGTGTTCGACCGCAGATTATACCTAGAACGAGTAGTGGTTGGTTCTTTAGTTGAGCGCTCTTTCGCGTTCACCCGCTGTGAACGGCATGGACCTGGCTTGGTAATCCTGTCGCCAGACTTGTGGCGTCCTGGTTTAACTTCGCTAGGATTTGTGGAGGCGGGGAGGGGCCTGGAATTGCGCTTCTTTCTGCGCGAGGTTTTAGACGCGACCTCCTCCTTCACTAAGACTAATGTCTCTGGGCGCTCTTTCGACTGTTTTGAATGTGAAGATATTGGATCAGCGGGTGGAATTGATTTTGTATCGTGTGCTTGGTTCTCTCGGTCGCGTGCTCCAGCAGTAGGCCTTTGCAGGGCTTGCTCTCCTTGGGACGATGTTACAGCATCTGCCTGCACGCCTTCTACATCTACCTGGTCGTCCTTAGCACGGACAACCCCCGTGCCAATGGCGGGAACCACCTTCTTCCCTGTGCCGTTGAGAAAATTGTAAACGGTTACCTTCTCCTCGTCGGTAAGGAAAGTGTATAGAAACGAAAGCATTGCGTCAAGTGATTTGGTGCGAAAGAACTGAGTGGCGTATCCCCATTGCTCTTCCGGTAGCATGCTACGACCGGCGGTCAGGTGTACGGCTATGTCATTCCAGGCCCGAGCCATCTCTTCGGACCGCTGTGTTTTCCGCGATTCGAGCGCGCGGAATAACTCTTCTTTCGTACGAGCGGTATTCGACATCTCCGAGACATCACTGTGGAAGGCTTTGAAATCTTGGATCGGCGCGGGCCATGTATTGAATTGATTGTGTAATGTGGTGAATAACTCGTCAAGGCTCATCCCAAACTTCCCACATGGCCAATGCCACTCATGCTCCAGCGACCAATCTGGACGTGGAGGTCTCGCCTCCATTCTCTTGTAGTGCGGTGAAGAGGCGGTTGTCAAGTCGAAGAAGAAGCGGTTGTCGAGTCGTAGAAGAGGGGGTTATCGCGTCGCAGAAGGCTGGTTTGAGGCTGGTTCGTGGTAGCAGCACTTGTGATCGCGATCGTGATAGTCTGGTCGATTCTGGAGTTGGTTACCTGTTGTGATCGTGATAGTTTGGTCAATTCTGGAGTTGGTGACGCGAGATGGTTAGGTACCTGGGGCGATAAGAGAGGTACGGATTATGCCTGCCCTGGTCCTTGTAGTTAATTAATGGCTCTGTCGACCGTTGGCGCGTGCTAGCCCGCTCGCCCCACTGATGGTCGGCGGTTAACGCTCACCCCACTCTCCCTTGCTTCCTCCCTGTAACTAACTAGGGCTCAATGTCTGCGGGGGAACTACAAAGTACTCTGCCCCATTTTATGTTGCATTTTATGTTGGCAACACGCAAGGGGTAGCTATGATCCAGGTCTTAGGGTAAGACATCAGGATCGTGGACCAATCACTAACCGCGCATATCTGAGGCCCAGTCCACAGGCGAATCACAGTCTCAACGATCGACACGAAACAACATTTGTGCGCGTCTTGAAAATGGCGAATCATTCACGACGTGAGTCTAGATTGGCGCATTCAAACCCGATATAACCAACCATGGCCCGGTCTCGGTACATAAACATGGTGGACGCCCTGAGATTGGAGGTAGGTCTAAACAATATTTGGGTTCTCTTCAGTGACCATGTCTGTCCGTCTCGAGGAATCCGAGGAGCCAACCAATCCTTTTTCGGACGGCCACGTCGAAAATCGCTTACAGCTGTCATCATCCCTTCTGAAAAGGATTGAGGAGCCAACTAACCCCTTTTCCGAGGGCCATGTTGAAAGCCGCCTACAATTACCCTCCGCCCTCTTGAAAGATCTTGGCGAGGAACCAACTAACTCCTTCTTGAAGGAGTATGTTGAACGACGCCTACACCCGCCAGCCGCTCCTCACTCGCCCGGGGACATTCACGACGAAATAGCCTCGCAAGTGTCCAGGCAAGATCCGGCCAGCGTCCCTATTACCGAACTAGAAGCACCCAACCCCAAATGCAGGCTTCTGATTCAGCCACGGGACCCATCCACATTCAAGTCCGAGGAAAGCCGCCGTCAGCGTCTTTGTCGCTCGTCAGCCTCCTCCCGTCACCGTGGCACGACCACAGAGTGCATTGCTGTTACGCAAGACCTAGAGAGGGCGAGTTATCTCATTTTCGAGCCAGTACGCTGTCGCTTGTTCTACGACCCAGAAGGAGACTCTATTACAATACACAATAGCCACATACAGGAACAGATTGTGGTAGCTGAAGTTACCAAAGCCGGCACCTCGAAAGGTACCGTCCTCGGACCATACCAAAACCTTATAGTAAGCCCTGGGGCCTGGGTTGTCCGCCAACATGCAAGCAATGACCTCCCCGCCTTTCAGCTCATGGTCTATCCGAGGATACATTCTCTCTCGGTTATCAACACAGCCAAGCCCGCTATGCTTTCTGGGGCTAAAAGAATGCGCAACAGTGATGAGAAAAATAAGAAGATTTTGGCACCGATGAACCTCTCGTTAAGCAGGGTCATTAGTAACCTTGGCGATGTAAAGGCCGGCGAATTAGTTGTGGTGTCTACGGATGGCAAGGAGGAGTATCAGATCCGCCGCTTAAAGCATACCGAGCATAACACTCGCAACTCCTCCGTTTACATGGCCAAGGTGTCTATATGCCCTCATCTTAACGTCGTTGTTAAATTTATCAAGGGAGACAGCGCTCTATCACGCGATAAGGCCTGGCAGCAGGAGTATGACTTACACAAAAAACTCGATTGTGTGGGTATATGTAAACTCGCGAATGGAATTGGACGCTAACACGATTAGGATGTAATCGTTCCGCTTGTTGGGGGGGATGCTCGCTTTAGCGTCATTTATCTGAAATGGATCAGTGCTGAAGATCTTGCTCACCAAAGATGGCGCAACAGGAGCGATCATTTCTTCAGAGGAGATGAACAAGACGCCGTCTGTATCCTACGTGACATGGCGCGGGCGCTGTCATATTTGGGCGAACGGAACATTGTCCACCACGACATCAAGCCCGCCAATATCCTATATTGTACGAAGACTGGCGGCGCATTTCTTATCGATTTTGGACTCGGATGCAAGGAGAACCCGCAACCTCACTGGGGCGGTACTCCTTGGTACGTAGGGCCAGAATACTTGAGTGGCGGCGGTGAACGCCTGGCAGCAGACGATATTTGGGCGTTAGGCGTTGTTATGCTCTACTTGCTGCGCCTTATACCTTTGCCAGAACTTGTCCGGCCAGGAGCGGGCTGGCTGATTAAGCATGCAAGAGACCCATTATTAGCAGCGAATAGAGAGATGATGGAATGGCTAAGTGTTGTTCAAACCGTTACAAAAGAACAGCTTGACGAGGGCAACCAACTGCACAACCTTGTTAAAAGGATGCTGATAGTTACCCCAGAACTTCGTATTAAACCCCAAGATGTCACAAGAGAATTACAGGTACAACGCCCTGAGATTTATCAAAGTTAGAATAGCTACCATAGAGTGGCAACATAGTGCGCCAAATTGAATAATGATGGAGCTAGCGTAGGGGTCTAGTGTGAGGTCTTCGCCATAGGCAACATGGCATGTTTCCGCGTGGGCTCCCCTTTAGTTGGCCTCTGCAGATATATTCTCAGCGGCCCCGACGGGGGCTTTCTGCCTTGGCTGCCCCCTGCATGACCAGGATTTCGTAAGACTATTATTCATCCAAGTCATCGGCTCATACGGATAACATATGCTCTGCTAATCTTGCACATGTCTCGACTAGCACGGTAGGCACATCTGTTGATTAGGAAAATAACTGGCCCCGGGTCGACAAAGTGACGGATACAGTTAATAGTATGCTGCGGGTGTTATGCGTAAAAGCCATTACGAGACGCACGATAGCCGGTATTAGAAGTAGACCCGCGTGTATAACACCTTCTACGATGGCCAACGGAACCCAAAGATAAAACAAGTGTTGCGGAGGTGCGGACCACTATATATACCGTTGATACTCGCGGAGTATTAACGGCGTTGTTTTTACTCTGTGACAACAAGCAAGCGGGAACTCGGAAGCCGGATCATACCCGCGCTGTCTTTCTTGGGTAAGGATGGAGCATTAAACAAAGATTAAGGCGTTAATGTTTGATTTTAAGATCTTAAAAGAATAACTTATAAGATATACTTTATATTATTTACTTTGTATTATTTACAATATATTTTAGTAGAAAACATTTGTTAAAATTAATTTAATTATTTAACAATTTAAGCTTTTTGTTAGCTTTAATTGTTAAAAGTAATATATAATAATTTAGTTAATTATTTAAAAGTTTAAATGCTTTTAGCTATAATATAAAAAAGTAAAGCTTAAAATATACATTTATTGCTTATAAATTAAAAGTATTTTAGCTTTTTAGTTTTAACATAAATAGTATATATAGTTTTTTATAAGAATTATTAACGAATTATACGCTTTTAATAGTTTTATTGCTGTTTAACTTGCTTTTAAAAACTAACCGTTAATAGCTAAATGCTTTTATTCCCGCTTACTTTTTGTTAGCTATTTTTTACACTAAAGTTGCAAGGATTTACGCAAGCTTTATTATGCTTGTTAGTAATAAAATAAGTAAGCTTAACTTTGTTTAACTTTGTTTATAAACATAGCAACATATACGCTATAAATAAAAAACATTAAGCTGCTGTTGCTAAGTTTGCAGTATAGCTTAAATTGTTAAAAATAAACTTAACGTAAGTTAACGTTTTATAATTATTTACTTAGTTAAATAAAACATTAATAAGCTTAAACAAGCTATTAATATCGTAATTATATTATTAAACTAAAGCAATAGCACTTATATAATTTATTTTTAAACAAATGTTAAAATAGCATTAATAGCTAACTTAAATGCTAAAAAGATTTAGTTAGCTTATAATAACAATAATCTTTTAAAACTAATATAACTAATACTATAGTATTATAGTGCTACTAAAATAATTAGCTATTAATGTGTTTTTAACATTAATGTAATAAACGGCAAATTTTTTTAACTTTTTATTAAGTGCTTAAATGTTGCCCGTGTATATTGCACTAAGCTTTAGTGTAGCGCAGCATATTTTTGCTCGATTTTTATTGTTTTAAGCTACTAAAAAAATCTTAAACATAAGTACGCTATTAAGTATAAAACTATTGCTTACTTATTTTTTATATAAACTAATATAATATATAGTTTTAATTTTATTGTTGCTTAAAACATTTAACTTAAGCTAACCTGTTTAATAGTTAAAACAGCAACTTAAAAAAGCTTTAAAAAGTAAAGCTATATTATAATATATAATTTTTAATATATTATATAGTTTTCTTGTTTTAAAACTATAGCTTTAAAAAACGTTTTTTTTTTTAGTTAAACTATAATATATATATAGCTTAGTTTATTTTTTTTAAACCGGCTTTTTATTAATAGCTAAAGCTTTTACTATAGCTTATAGTTAAATAATATTTATGCTTTTATTTTAGCTTTAATATATTAATAAAATCTTAATTTTTAAGTAAACTGCTATTAAGCCGCTTTTAGTTAGTTAAACAAAGTGCTTTTTTAACAACATTTGCTTTATTTAAGCAAATAATTTTAGCATATTTTAATATATAGTTGTTAACTTATCCGTAGTGCTTTTTGTTTTAAAGTAATATTATAACTTAATGTAAGTTATAAAAAAAGTGGTATTAAAAGCGTTAAAATAAGCTAAAATACTTTTGAAAATTAGTTAAAAAATAGCGCATTAACGTAAAAAAACTAAACTTTATAACGTTTTTTTTTTTGTTAAATAAAGTTATATTATTATAAAACAAATTTAAGTTAAACAAGTAAACATTATTTAATTATAGTTAATATATTATAGCAAAAATGAAAAAAAACAAAAAAAGGTTAAAAAATAAATGCGTATAATTATTGTTGTTTATATTTTTTTTATGCGCTAAAAATTTAAAGCAAGTTAATTTTACTAAAAAAAAAAAACTGTATAAAAGGTTAACTTATAGCAATAATTAAGCTTTATGTAAATCTTTTTATAGCTATTAACGTTGTTTATCTTTTATTAATTATATATTTTTTACCGTTTTAGATTTAGCGCGCAAGATCGTTTTGCTTTATTACTAGTTAATTTACCCCTTTTATTAGCTAAGCAATAGCAGTAAAGCTAAACAACAACTAAAGGTTTTAACGGTCCTATTAACTTAACTATACGTAATGTTTGCAATTTAGGTTAGCTGCTTTAAGCCTTTAAAGCTTAAGTTAAAACTTTAGTAGCAATGTTTAAAAAAGCGTTTTTTAAATATTTTAAAGAATAAACAGCTATTAAAACAGCTTTTCTTTTAGCTTTTTAGCTAAAAATAGGTTCGTTTTTTTGTTTTAAAATAAAAAACGTTTTATTAACAATAAAGCTTTACTTTAAACTAACTAAAATAAAAGTATTAAGCATTTTAACTTATTATAAATGTTAACTAAAAAAGAATAAGTTATATTATATAGCTTAAATATGCTTTATTTAACGTTAACTAAAACCGTTATAAAACTATAAAGCAATAATAATATAAGTTAAGTTTATAACATATAGTTAATTATACTATTAAAAGTAAAAAAAATAATTTATAAAAAAGCTTTTATTTTTTAATAGTGTTTAAAAAATATATAAAAAAGTAAGTTTATTGTTAACTTTAAAGTTTATTATAATATAAATGTTTATTTTTACGTTTTTTCTTAATTTTATAGTTTTTTAAATTTACATTAATTATAATAATAAAGTTTTTGCTTATTTTATTTTAACTTAATTAATTTTAAAAACTTTTATATTTGTTAAAATTTAAAAGCGTTTTACTTTTTTTTTAATTAATGTTTAACGTATTTTATAAGCGAATTAGCTATATAAGCGAACTAGCTACTTTAACATTTTAAACATTTTTTTATACAATTAACTTTTAATTTTTTAGTTTTTAACTATTTAACATAATAAACGTTTAAAAAAAATCTAACATTATTTTTGCGCTTAAAACAATTAAGCAAAACTTTAAATTAACTGTTTAACGTATAACTAAAATTTTTAATGTTTTTTATATAACTTTATATAATTAACAACTTAGTTATAAAATATAACGCGAAATAACTTTTAATTATTAAAAGCTTTTTTTGTTTAAAAAAGAATTTATTATATAATATATAACTAACTTTATTATATAATTGTTTTTTTTTTTAGCATAATAATGTTAAAAATATAGCTAATTAACTGCTAATAATAAGTAGTAAACTATTTGTTAAAAAAAACTAAACATTAAACTTTATATAATAAACTTTTAAGCTTATAACGCGTTTTAATTAACGAATTAATTATAAACGCGTTTTTAACAAAAATTTAATTATATATTACGTTTAATTTATTTTTATATAAATTATAATAACTATAAATAATATTAATAAAAAAAATATTTATAACTTTAATAAAACTAAGTTTATAATAAATAAAATTATGGCTAAATTAGTTATAACTACTTTTAATTATATAAAAAACTTAAAATTAGCAAAATAAAATAATTATAAATAGTTTATAACTATTAAAGCTGTTTTATTATACGGTTATATTGTTTTATTATATATTATTTTAGCAAAATAAAACTATTTATTACTTTAATATAAAAATACTTTATTATTTAACAATTAAAAAGTTATAACAATAAATAATAAATAAATAACAAATAAATATAAGTTAAATTAAATTAAACATTTTAATAAGCATATAAAAAATTGTATAAAAAGTATATATTGCTTTTTTATTTTTAATAGCTATAAAAGCTATTATTTAACTAACTTTAAGTTATACGTTAAAGCTAATAACATTATTACTTTTTATATATTATTATATTTGTTTTATAAACTTTAACTATTTAATATTAGTTGTTTTAACTTTTTAAAACGTACGTATAACAAAAAAATTAAACATTTAATATAAGTGTTAAATTAGCAATATTACTTGTACGCAAGTGTAACATGCGTACAGCTAGTAGTTTTATTTGTTATACGGATAAAATAAAAAGTTGCGCATAAACTGCGCACAAACTATTATTTACTTATATAGTTTCTTTTTATACAAGCAAGTTTAGCTTGCTTTTTTATTTTTTAAAAATATAAATAAATATAATAAACAATAGGTTTATTTTTATATTAGCATAAATATATACGTATAAAAGCAAAAGCTATTAATATTAATTAATAGTTATATTAGCAATTATAAATTAACAAAGTAAAAAAACGAAAGCTTATTGTTAAAAAAACAGTTTTTATGCTATTTTTTAGAACGGTTTATACAA
>MU382765.1:0-21668 GCA_022495115.1 Xylaria castorea | reverse complement strand
ATTTAAATTTTAAATATTATTTAAATTGTTATTATATAAAGCTTTTAAAAAGCTTTTATAGTTTAAAACAAATATATTATATTTTTTATATAAAAGTGCTAATTAGTTTAATGTTTTATAAACAAATATATATTACGTTTTAGCTTACGTTTTTTTTTGCTATATATAATTAATAAACTAATATTTGTTTTTTTTATAAATAAAGCATTTTTTTTTAAATTTGTTATATAATTTTTAAAACTTTTAGCTTTTATATTTTTTATTGTTATATAATTTTTTTTAATAGTTAATATTATATTGTTTATTTATAAAATATGCTTTATTTATATAAAACTAGCTTGCTTTTTAGTTTATAAAAATTTATAATATTGCTTTTAAATTTAAAAATAAAGCTTTATATATAAGTTTTATGTTTATAAAAGTAGTTCTTAGTTAAAATATTTTAAAACATATTTATATAATAGTTATATAAAAAAGTATTTTGTTTTTATAGCTAAGTTTTAATATACGTTAAATAAGTTAAAGCTTGTTAAAAAGTTTTTTTAATACTTTTAACATTAGTTTATTAAAATTGTTTTATTTTATTTATATAAAACTTATAGTTGTTTAATTAGCAAAATATTGTTTATAATTTACTTTTATATTAAAATATATGTTTAATATTATATATATTTTATTTTATTTTTATATAAGTTTAATATAATTAATATAATACTGTTTAACTTAACTTTTTAATATAGTTAAAAATATTATATAATATTGTTTTTTTATAATTTTAAATTAACAGCAAATTAAAATAAAAATGCAAGCTTTATTATATAATATATTATATAGCTTTTTGCTATAGTTTTAATCCGATTGTTATATTTTACTAAAAATATTAAATAAGTTTAAATTAAAGTTGTTGTTTTATATAATATATATAAAAAACAACTAATAAATAAAATTTTTATATAATAATAAAGTAAAAATTTAATATATTTTTATATAAAGATTTTTTATAATATTTTTAGTTAAAGCTTTTGTTTTAAAAGTATTAAAACATATATTTAATATAGTTTGTTTGTACAAAAAAAGTATAAAAGTTAAAACGTTATACGTAAAAAAAACAAAGTTTAAAATATTTAAAATGTTTTATTATATAAAAAGCAGTATAAGTTGTTTAATTAAAAAAATAACAAAATTTATACTATTATTAGCGCTTATTATATAAGCTAATCTTTTATTGTACGAACATTTTAACAGTTATATAGTTTTATTACGTTTAATTATAACAATAAGCTTTTTTTTAAATAAACAAACAATATATAAAAACTAGTATATTGTTTATTTTTAAAAGTTAATTTTATAAAACTATATAATTTGTTATTTTTTAATTTTTATTTATATATATTTATATAAATATTGCTTAAAGTACGTAGTTATTTTTTTAAAATTAAATAGTTTTATAAAGTTAATAAAAATGTTCTAATATTTTTTGTTAGTTTTTTTTTTTTTAAATTTTAGCAAATATGTTTATATTAATGTTTATTTTTTTGTATATAAAAGTAAAGTTTTCTACGTTTAATAATAATGCTATTGCTATAATTGTTAAAAAATATAAGTATAACTTACTGTTTTTTTTAATTAGTTATATAAAAGTAAATTAAGTTAACATAGTTAACAATTTAACAAATATGTTTTAGTTTTATATTATATAAATTAAATTAACATAGTTAACAGTTAAACAAATATGTTTTAGTTTTAAATTGTACAAAAAATTAACGTTAATACGTTTGTTTTAGTTCGCGTTAAAATTTACTAAATTTTTTTCTTTTATATAAACCGTTTTAAAAAATAGTATAAAAACTGTTTTTTTAACAATAAGCTTTTGTTTTTTTATTTTGCTAATTTATAATTATTAATATAACTATTAATTAATATTAATAGCTTTTGCTTTTATATATACGTACTTATATTAATATAAAAGTAAACTTATTGTTGTTTTATATTTATTTATATTTTTAAAAAGTAAAAAAGCAAGCTAAACTTGTTTATACAAAAGAAAACTATATAAGTAAATAATAGTTTATGCGCAGTTTATATATAACTTTTTATTTTATTTATATAATAAATAAAACTATTAGTTATACGTATTTTATATTTGTATATAAGCAATACTACTAATTTAATAATTAATATATTTTAATAAAAACAACTATTTTATAGCAAAAAAACTACTTTTTAAAAATAACATAATTAAAAAATATAAAAGCTTTTTTAAATATAAAACAATAGTTGTTTTTTAAATATATATAAAAAAAATTAGCTTAAAAGCTTTTTTTTATTAAAAGCAAATATTTAAATATTTAATTTTGCTATATAAATATATAACTAACAAAAAAATAATAGCTTATATTATTTTAAACTATAAACTATTTATTAATAAATAAAAAAAGCTAAAAATAGCTTTTTTTTTAATAGCTTTAAAAAGTTGTTAAAATTTAACAAAAGTTATTAATAATTTAACTAAGTTTAAAACAATTATATATTAGTTTATTAAAACAAAAAAACTAACTATATATAATTTTGCTAAAAATATTAAAAGCATTAAAAAAATACTTTAATATTATTATTATAAAACATAAAACAATAATAAAATATTAATTAAAATATAAACTAATAAGCAAAAAAAGTTTATATTATTTATAAACTAAAATAATAAAAGCTAAAAAGTTTTTAAAAATTTGCAAAAAAAATTTTCTTTTTTTTTAATTTTTTTTTACTTTTTTTTTTTTTAATTAATTAAACAAAAAAACTTAGTATATAAAAAAAAGTTTTTATTAAAAACTATATATAATAAAACATAAGCGTTTTATTTAATTTAAACGTTTTAATTTTAATAAAAACTAAAACTAAAATGTTATTAAACATAGTTTTTGCTTATAATATAAACAAATAAAATAGTTGCATTAATAATAGCTTTATAAATTAATTTAATAATAATAAATAATGCTATAATATTATTTTAAGCAGCTATTTTTTTAAAATTTATATTTATATAAAAAGTTTAAAAAACATTATATAAATGTTAAATTAACGTTTATTAAAAACTATTTAATATTATTATATATAACTTTAAAACAAACTTTTTTTAAAACAAACTTTAAAACTATATAAAAATAATAAGCATATAATGTTAAAAAATGCTTATAAAAATATATTAAGTAGTTAAAAAAGTAAAACAAGCATATAAACTATTAAAACATATATATAATATTTTTAAAAAAAGATTAATATATAAACAAATAATAAATTAGTTTTATAAATAACTATTAAAGCTTTAAACAATATAGTTAAACTTAACAGCTTTATATTAACTTTTTTTGTTTTTAAAGTATATTATTATATTAATAAAGATTTTTTTTTTTTAACTTTTATATAAAAAGCAATAACTATTTAAAAAGCAATAAAAATGTTATATAAAAATTATATAAAAGTTAAAATTAATTATATAATTAAAAAAACAAAATAAACTATTTTTATATAATATATATTTTCTTTTTTTATAATAAAGTTTTAATATAAAAAAAAAAGAATATAAAAAAGCTTATATAAAATTAAAGCAACTAAAAAATTAAATATAATTATTGTTTTAATTAATAAACTAATATGCTTTTATTATATATAAATTAAATTATAGTATTATATATAAAATATTAAACTAATAAATTTAAAAAATAATAACATATAATTTATTTAATTAATAATAACTTAAAAAAAATAAAGCTAACTAAAAAAAAAGCTTATTATATATTTATTATATAAAAATTAAACAGCTTAAATTTTTTTAATTTTAAAAAAACAATAAGTTTAAAAGTTAATAATTAAACTTTATATAAATAAAGTTATTATTATTTTTTAATAAACTTTTTAAAAAGTTAAATATAATAAAAATTAATAAGCTTATTATATAAAATGTTTTTAATTTTATTGCGTATAATTTAAATATATATAGCAAAAAATATATGTTTAAGTTTTATTTTATATAAAAAATAAAAAAAAAACTATTAAGCTATATAAAAAGTTAATATTAATTATATAAAAGTATAATAACGTTAAAAAAAGCATAGTTTTAATTTAATTGTTAATAATTTAGCGAATAAACTAATAGTTAATTTTAGCTTTTAAACTTATTTTTATATAAAACTTTAAAATATTATTTAAGCATATATATAGTTTATAAACAAGCTATTATATAATATTTTCGCTTATTTACTTTTAAAACTAAAAAACTAATATTTTTTAAAAACTATTTTATATATTATATAATTTTTATATAGCTTAACTATATTAAAACTATATTAATTTAAAACTTATTATTAATATTATTAAAAACAGCTTAAAATATAAATATTAACGTATAATTTATATTTTTTATTTATATATAATAATTTAAAAACTTTTAAAATAACTAAAATATAAATAAATAATATTTTTAGTTTTATAATATTAAACTTTTTAATATATAAAAAAAAAAAGCTTAAATAAATAAAGTTTTATATAAAACTAAAAAAAACATTATTTTTTAACTATTTAATTAAGTTTAATAATAAAAATCTTTTTTTATATAAAAGCAAAATTATTATAACTTAAAAAAGTTAAACTAAAAATTTAGCTAAAATTAACTTTTATATAAAAAGTTTTATTTAAGCTTATATTTTTTAATAAGCTTATAATATATATATTAATAGCATATATTAATTAAAAGCTATATATAATTTAGTTATAATAGTTTAAGTAATTAAACTATAATTATATAACATTAAAGTATTAAATAAGCAAATTATATAATAAAAAAGCAATTTAACTAAAAGTTTTATATTAATTTTATTTAATTTTTATTATATAAAACTGTTTATTTTTATAAATAGTTTTTTTATAAATAATATAAACATAACTTTTTAGCTTAACTTTATTATTATATTTATAGTTAAAACTTATATAAAAAACTTAATAAACTTAAACTTTAAAATTAAAAGCAATATTATATATTAAAACTTAAACAAATATAAACGTATTATATAAAACGTTTTAGTTAACAAGCTATATAATATAATTAATAAATTTAATAATATAATTGTTTTTTATATAACTTTTTAAAAAATTATAAAAGTATTAAACTTATTTTTTATATTTATTATATTAAACTAAAAATAACGCAAAAAAAAAAACTAATAATTAATATTATGTTTTTTTAAAAATTATATAAAAAAAAAGAAATTTTTAAAGTATAATAAATTAATAGCAAAAATAATTTAATAAATATGTTTATTAAACATGTTTTAAATTAAATGTTAAAAACTTTAATTTTTATTAATAAACTATTTATATAAGTTAAAACATTTGTTAAAAAACTATAAAAAGTTATATATAATAGTTTAAAATATTATATATAATAGTTTAAAATATTTTATATAATAGCTTAAAGTTTTTAAAATAATTTTATAAGCATATAAACTATTTAATAATAATTATAATTATTAAAAAGCTATTAAAGATTTTATTAAAATAAAATAGTTATATTAATAGCAAAGTTAAAACGTAAAAAAGTAGTTAATATATTAATAACAAACAACTTATTAAAAAATTTTGTATTAAAACGTTATAAAAGATTTACTATTATTATAATACTAAAATTTTTTTCAAAAAAAACATAAAGCTTATAATTATAAAAAAAATGTTTAATAAACTAATAAAACTTATATTTTAGCTAATTAAAAAAAATAAAATAGCAAAAAAACTTAAATAATAATTAAATTTTAAAGCTTAATAAATATAACTATTAAATTTGCAAATATTAAAAAACTAATTATATAATATAACTTTAATAAAATAATAGCTAAAACGCTTTAATAATTTAATATATAATTTTAAGTTTAAACATAAATATAAAAAATAGCTTTTATAAAAGTTTAACTTTTATTAAACAAAAAAGCTATTTTAGCAAAAAAAAACAAAAAAGTTATTATTAAAGCAAAAATATAACCGGAAATATTTAAAAAACATAAACTAATTATAGTTATAATAGTAGTTAATATAGTTTTTAATAAAGTTAACGTTATTATAGCTAAAAAGCTTTTTAATAAAAATGTAATTATTACGTTTTAAAAAAAGTTTTTTAAAAGTTTTAATTAAAACAATTAAATAACTAAAGTTTTTAAAGCAAAAGTTAAGCTATAATAACATAAAATTATAATAATAGCAAAAAAGTTTTTAATAATATAACTATAAAAAATTTATAACAATAAAGCATTAAAAATAATGCTTAAAAACGTTTGTTTAAAGCTAAATAAATATAAACAAATGTTTTTAAAAAACTTTAAAGCTTAATATGCTTTTATAGTGCTATATATTAGTATAATTATAGCTATTTAAAAATTTAGCAAAAAAAGCTTTTTTTAAAAAGCGTAATTTTTTAATTGCAAACTATTTACGTTTAATATAAAAATATAATAATATTTTAATTGCTTTAAATATAACTATATAGCTATATATTGTTTTAAATAAGTATGCTATAAATGTTATAAAAACTTTAAACATTTTAAAAAAATAAATAAATGTTTAATTAAAACTATAAAAGTAACGCTTTAATATATTAACTATAAAAAACAATATAAAGTTTAAAATAAAATATGTTTATTTAACGTTTAAATAAAAAGAAAATTAAAAGCTATATATATTTTACGTTTATATAAATTTTAAAACAATTATAAAAAAACTGCTATAATAAAACATATTAATATAATTTTAATATTATAAACAATTAGTTTAGCTTTTAATATATTAAACAAAAAAAAAAGCAAAAATATAAATAAAACTAGCTTTTTTATAAAACGTTATAAAATATTAACGTAAACATTATTGTTTTTATAACTATAATAAACATTATATTTTAAAATATTAAAAAAGAAATTATGTTTAAATATAATGTGCGCACTATAAAAAATAAACTTAAATTTTATTATAATTTAAAAAATAAAAATTAAAAAAAAAAAAAGCATTATATTATTTAAGCAGTAATTATTATACTTTATAAAAAAGCAAAAAAGCTATATTTTATATTAATAAAAAAATTGTTTTTAAAATGTTAACTAAAAACTATAAAAAAAACTAAGCTTATATTAAAATAAAAAATAAAAATATTATAATAATAATTTAGTTAATATATTTATTAAACTTAATAAAAAATATATAAAAAAGTTTATTATAAAACTTTTTTAAAAAACTGCTTTTAAAACAATATTTGCTTATAAAAAGCTTTAACTTTTATTATTTTTTATAAAATTTAATAAACTAGCTTTTATTAAGCAACAAAAAACTTTTAAAGTTTATAATATAATAAAGTTTAACTTTGTTAATATTTTTAAAAAAAATAACAAAAATAATAAAAAAACAAAAAAACTTAACAATTAATTTAATATAAATATTAAAAAACTTGCTAACAATATATTAAAAAAACTTAAGTTAAAAAAGTTTAAACTATAAAGCTTTTAAAATAATTATAAAATTAAGCGTATATTTAAAAAGCTATTTAAAAAAAACAAAAAAGTAAAACTAGCTATAAATAAACAAAGTTATAATAGTTATAAAAGCTAATAAAAAATTATAAAACATAATTATAATAAAAAGCAAAAAAAAACTAAATAATATAATTAAAAAAATAATAAAACAACTTATAAAAATTATAAACTTATTTATTTTTTTAAAAACTTTAAAATAAAAAATAAAAAAAGCTTTATAAATAAGCTTAAATATTATAACTTTAAAATTTAAAGTTAAATAAACATATTATAAATATAAAAAAAATAAATTTAAAAGCGTTTAAAAAAATTTAATTAAAGCTTATAATAAACTTAAATATTTAATAATAAACGTTTAAAAAAACTTATAATAATAAATAATAGCAAAAATTTTAAAAAATTTTAAAAATTTTTAATTATTAACAAAATAAGCAAAATTATTAAATAAACTTTTTTTAAAAACAATATTTATTTTATTGTTAAAAAATAACTTAAAAAACTTATAGTTATAGCTATATATTTTAAAAAAGTAAAAAAACTTATAATAAAGTTTTTTTTAATTTTATTAGCAAACTTTAAAAACATTTTTAACTAGTTAAAACATTATAATAAACATTAAAAATTTAAAGTTTTATAAACTATTATAAAAAAATATATAACTAATTTAATATATAAACTTTTATTATAAAAAGCTTTTAAAAACAATTTATTTTTAAATAAGTTTTTTAAAATATATAATAAACTATTAGTTTATATATTAATAACTTTTTGTTATAATAGCTTTTATTTTAAATATTATTTAAAACAGTTTAAAAAAGCAAAAATTATAATTATTTTAAAACTAAACAAAATATTGCTAGTTTATATAATAGTTAAAAGCTAAAAGTTTATTTTCTTTATTAATATAATAAAAAAAACTTTTGAAAAAATTTTATATAATAAACTTATTAAAACTATTAAACTTAAAAGCTTTTTTTTAAAAAAACAAATAAAAAACTATAAATATTAATTTATTAATATAATAATAAAAATAGTTATTAATAATATATAAAAAGTTATTAAATAAAAAAATATAGTTTTATTTTTATTATTTAATATTGTTAATATTTTTAATATAATTAACTATATAAAGCTAATTTATGTTTTAAAAACTAAAAGCTTTTTTTTATAAATAATAATATAAATATAAAGCTTTTTAATAAAATAAACAATATAGCTTAAATTTAACAAAAAACTTGTTAACTTAATATAACTAAATTTAAAAATATTATAAAGTTTTTTTTTATTATTATTATTATTTTTGCTATATATATTAATTTTATATAAAAAAAATGTTAGTAGCTTTTGCTTTTGTACGTACGTACTTATGCTAGTGTAAAAGTAAACCTGTTGTTTGTTTGCATTTATTTATATTTTTAAAAAGTAAAAAAGCAAGCTAGTCTTGCTTGTACAAAAAAAAACTATATAAGTAATTAATAGTTTATGCGCAGTTTGTGCGCAACTTTTTATTTTATTCGTACAACAAATAAAACTATTAGCTATATATAAGTTATATTTACGTATAAATAATATTGCTAATTTAACATTTATAAATCTTTTTTTTATAGTATAATAGTATTACTTGTTTGATTTTTTTTATTGTTTATTATTTAATTTACGTAAGCTTTTATTTATATAACAAGTTAGTTCGTAATAACTAACTTTTTAAGTGCTAAGTTAAAGTTTTTTTTTGTATAAGCATCCGCTGGATTATTTTTCCTGTTTACTTATTATATTTCCGAAATTTTGCGATTTTTGTACGCTTTTTAAAAAAACATAATATTAATTATAAATTATTTTTTTTAAGTTATATTTAGCTTAATAAAACAGTTGTATAACAATCTCGAATTAATATAAATAACTAAAAAAATTATAAATAATCCGATTATATAAATAATTTTTTATAAAATAGTATTAATTATAATTATATAATTAAATCTGTTAATTATTTTATACAGTTTACTTATAAGTATGCTATATATAACCTTTTTGCACTTAATTAAGTTTTAGTATATAATATTGTTGCAAATTATAAAGTTTTTTTTTATACAATTTTTAGTAGCTAATATAATAACGAATTTAAGCTATAAGCTTAAGTTTTTATTGTTTGCAAAAAATCCGTCCATAAATATAAAAAGCTTTATATAGCAAAAGTTTAATAATATAAAGCGTAAACTTTGTTATAAATTGTTTATTTACTATTATAGTTATACGTTTAATACTTTTATATTTTTTTTTGTTAGTTTTTTAACTTGTGCTACAACTAATAAATTATATAAAGCTTTTAATTAGCATACTAACGTAATATAAGCATTTTTAGCACGTTATATAACATATTGTTGCAAAAAATTGTTTGTACAAAAATTAATTATTTTTAAATATTATACTTGTTTTTTTTATATAAAAACAAAGTTTTATTTGTTAAGCTAAATTTTGCTTTTGTTAAACTTAACAATAAGTTAGTTATAACTTAAAATTATTTTTGTTTTTGTTTAAAAGTATAAATACTTTTTTTTTTTATATAAAAATTTTTTTAAAGCAATACTAAAAGTGTTATTTGTTTAAAAACCTATAATTATAAATTTGTTTAGTTTTTTTTTAATATATAAAAAACATAAGTTGTACGTAAAAACTTTTATTTTAAGTTTTATATAATAATGTTTATAATAAGTTTTAAACTAATAAAGCTTAAATTTTACAAGTTTATATAACGGTTATACAATTTTAAATAAAGTTTTTTTAAAGTATTATTTTTTAAGTTCTTTTAATAAATATACGTATATTTTTTAAGTAAGCTTATTATATAACTAAATATAAGCTTGCAAAATGTTTTATAGTTTTGCTTATATTTTATAGTTTTAAATTAACAAAAGTTTTAGTATAAAAATTAAACGTTAGCTTATTTGTTAAATTGTTAATGCTTATATAAAAATATATTTTTTGCTATTATTACTATAGCTTTAAACAATTAGCTTAAACTTTTTGTATAGCTTAATTGTTTTATTTTTAACTTTTTATACAAGCTTAATTTTAAAAATTTACAAATAGCTATATTGTTTAAAATTATATTATATAAACTTAAATATATTTTAAGTAGTTAAATTGTTAATTTTAGCTGCGTTTAATTTTTAAAACAAAGTTTTTAATATATTAATTATATTGTTTTGTTTTAGTTGTACAGCTAATACGTAGCTTTTTTTTTTTTTTGCAAAAATAAACGTAGTAAGTAATACAACCGCTTTTTAAAGTTTGCTTTTTTGTTTTAGCTATAGTTGTTTAACAGCTTATAGTTAATTGTACAAAATATTTTATTTTTTGTATAAAAAGTCCGGAAAAGTTTTTTGTTTATAGTATAGTTTAACTTGTATACAATAAAATTTTATAAGTTTGTTTATTATATTAACAATAACGTTTTAATTTTTAATTAAAAAAATCTTGTAAAGTTTAGTTTAACTTTTGTTTTTTTTTTAAACTATAACTTTATTTTATAAAAGCAAAAATAATATTTTATATAATAAAAAAGGTTTGTTTTTTATATATATAACCTAGTTAATATTTACTTTTATGCAAATATTTTATAGCATTTTTATAGCTTTTTATATAACTTTTGCTTTTTTTATAATATTAAGCAAAAAGAGCAAATTGTTGTTAATTTTAAAATATGCGTTAAAAACTAACAAAGTTAAAACTAAGCTATTTAGTTTAGCTATATTATTTAATATTTTTATAGCTATTTAAAATATTATTTTATTGTTTATATAATAGCTAATTTTTTTATATAAAATATTAAACGTATAATAAAGCAATATATATGTTTGTTCGATTTTATTAATAGCTTAGTATGCTTTAATAAACATTTTTTTATATAATATTTTAGTTAATTATATATTATTGCGGAATTTTTCCGACGCAAAGTTTGTACTAGAGTTATATATAATAAAGTTTAACAGTTTTTAGTATATAAAAATTTAACATTAGCAAAATATAATCCAAATGTTATATATAAATAAAAATTTTAAAAACTTTGCTGCTTAAAATAAAATGCTTATATTAATAACGTATAAAGTTAGTTGTTTGTTAATTTATATAACGTTAATAACAATTTTATAATTAAAGTTAAAATTGTTTTTTAAAAAAAATTTAAATTTTTTAAAAAACTAGTTGTATAATTAATAATAGTAGCAAAATTTTTTAATTTTTTATAGTACGAAAACATTAACGTTGTTATGTTTTGCTTTTTTTAAAAAAGTGTGCAGTTTTTTCGTACAAAAGTGTTCGAACCGTTTATAAAACTTTTAAAGCTTTATTTTTATAAAATAAACTATTGTTTTTTATTAGCTTATATTAAAAAATAAATGTTTTTATTTTTGTATAACAAAAATAGTTGTTCTATTTTTTTATATAATAACGTTTAAAATATTGTTAAAATATACGTATAATTTGTTTACGTTATAAAAAAAAAAAAAAAAAAAAATAAAAGCTTTAAAAATATAAAACGTTATTTGTTTAACTAAAGTTAAAATATTTATTATTTTAATTGCTTTAAAGCTTAAAATATTTCCGAATTAAATTAAAATACTATTTAAAGTTTAGTTTATTTGTATAAAAAAGTTTTTTTATATAAAAGCTTTAGCTTAAGCTTTTTTTATAGTTAAAACTTTTGCTGCTTTAATGTTTTAAAAAATACTTTAATATTTTGTACTATATTAGCTTTTAAAAAAAAAATTGTTTGCGAAAGTTTTTTTGTTTTAAGCATAAATGTTTTTTTTAGTTATATAATAAATATAAGCAGCGTTTATTAAAAATTAGGTAGCTTTATTGCTTATATTTAAATTTTAAATATTATTTAAATTGCTATTATATAAAGCTTTTAAAAAGCTTTCGTAGTTTAAAACAAATATATTATATTTTTTATATAAAAATATTAGTTAGTTTAATGTTTTATAAACAAATATATATTACGTTTTAGCTTGCATTTTTTTTTGTTATATATAATTAGTAAACTAATATCCGTTTTTTTTATAAATAAAGCATTTTTTTTTAAGTTTGTTATACAATTTTTAAAGCTTTTAGCTTTTATACTTTTTATTATTATATAACTTTTTTAAATAGTTAATATTATACTGTTTATTTATAAAATATGCTTTATTTATATAAAACTAGTTTGCTTTTTAGTTTATAAAAATTTATAATGTTATTTTTAAGTTTAAAAATAAAGCTTTATATATAAGTTTTATGTTTATAAAAGTAGTTTTTAATTAAAGTATTTTAAAACATGCTTATATAACAACTATATAAAAAAATATTTCGTTTTTATAGCTAAGTTTTAATATACGTTAAATAAGTTAAAGCTTGTTAAAAAGTTTTTTTAATACTTTTAATATTAGCTTATTAAAATTGTTTTATTTTATTTATATAAAACTTATAGTTGTTTAATTAGCAAAATATTGCCTGTAGTTTATTTTTATATTAAAATATATGTTTAACATTATATATATTTTATTCTATTTTTATATAAGTTTAATATAATTAATATAGTACTATTTAGTTTAACTTTTTAATACGGTTAAAAATACTGCGTAATATTATTTTTTTATAATTTTAAGTTAATAGTAGGTTAAAATAAAAATATAAGCTTTATTATATAATATATTATATAACTTTTTGTTATAGTTTTAATCCGATTGCTATATTTTACTAAAAGCACTAAATAAATTTAAGTTAAAGTTGCTGTTTTATATAATATATATAAAAAACAGCTAATAAATAAAATTTTTATATAATAATAAAATAAAAATTCGGTATATTTTTATATAAAAATTTTTTGCAATATTTTTAGTTAAAACTTTTGTTTTAAAAGTGTTAAAGCGTATACTTAATATAATTTGTTTGTACAAAAAAAGTATAAAAGTTAAAACGTTATATATAAAAAAAACAAAGTTTAAAATATTTAAAATGTTTTATTATATAAAAAACAGTATAAATTGTTTAATTAAAAAAATAGCAAAGTTTGTACTATTGTTAGCGTTTATTGCATAAGCTAATTTTTTATTATATAAACATTTTAGCAGTTATATAGTTTTATTGCGTTTAATTATAACAATAAGCTTTTTTTTAAATAAATAAACAATATATAAAAACTAATATATTGTTTATTTTTAAAAGTTAACTTTATAAAACCGCATAATTTATTGTTTTTTAATTTTTATTTGTATATATTTATATAAACATTGCTTAAAATACGTAATTATTTTTTTAAAATTAAATAATTCCGTAAAATTAATAAAAATGTTCCAATATTTTTTGTTAGTTTTTTTTTTCTAAATTTTAGCAAATATGTTTGTACTAATATTTATTTTTTCGTACGTAAAAGTAAAGTTTTCTACGTTTAATAATAATGCTATTGCTATAGTTATCGGAAAGTATAAATATAGCTTACTATTTTTTTTAATTAGTTGTACAAAAATAAATTAAGTTAACATAGTTAACAATTTAGCAAATATATTTTAGTTTTATATTATATAAATTAAGTTAATATAGTTAGCAGTTAAACAAATATATTTTAGTTTTAAATCGTACGAAAAATTAACGTTAATACGTTTGTTTTAGTTCGCGTTAAAATCTACTAAATTTTTTTCTTTTGTACGAACCGTTTTAAAAAATAGCACAAAAACTGTTTTTTTAACAATAAGCTTTCGTTTTTTTATTTTGCTAATTTATAATCGCTAATATAACTATTAATTAATATTAGTAGCTTTTGCTTTCGTACGTACGTACTTATGCTAATATAAAAATAAACCTGTTGTTTATTTATATTTATTTATATTTTTAAAAAGTAAAAAAGCAAGCTAGTTTTGCTTGTACAAAAAAAAACTATATAAATAATTAACAGTTTGTACGCAATCCGTGCGTAACTTTTTATTTTATTTGTACAACAAATAAAACTATTAGCCGTACGCAAGTTATATTTGCGTACAAGCAATACTGCTAATCCAACAGAAAATTTAATTTATAAAAATATTATAATAATTAAATATATAAATAATATTAATATAATAACTATAAGTTTAAAAACTAAAAACAACTATAAAACTTTAATTAAAGCATAAAATATATATAAGTTTTAAATATTATGCTATAAAATAAAGTTTAAAATAAAAAAAAAACAAACTAATATATTTTTTATTAGTTTATTAAATAATTATTATGCTAATTATTTTATTAAAATTTATTATTAAGCTTAAAAAAAGTGTAAAACTTTTAAAAGTTTATTTTAAAAACAACTTTAAATAACGTTTATATTTAAAATCTTTTTATAAAAAACTTTTTATTTAGCAATATATAATAATAAAACTAAAATATTTAGTATAAAAAACTAATATAATAAAAATAAAACAGTTATATATTATTATAATATATAATATATTAGCTTATAAAACTATAATATAATATAAGCTTTTTAAAAAAAAACGCTTATAAAATATTATTTAAAAATTTAAAGCTATATAATAAACATGCTTTTATAAAATTATAAATATATATAAAATAATAATAGTTTAATATATTAAAACTAAGTTAATAATATTATTTTTAAATTTATATTTTTATAATAAAACAGCTGTTTTTAAAAGCAAACTTTTAATATTTTTTTATATAAAAGCTATATAATTAACTTATAATTAACTTATGTTTATAGTTTATAAAGCATAAATAAAACAATATAAAAACTAAAACTAAAAAACTTAAAAAACGCTTTAAAACTTTTTAAATAGCTTAAAATAAATAAAACAAATAAATTAATAGTTAAACGTTAAAAAAAGCGCTTTTAAAAAAATAGCAAAAATAATAACTATTAATATGCTTAAATAAAAATAGTTATTTTATAATAAAAAAACTATTTTTTAAAAATAATATAATTAAAAAATATAAAAGCTTTTTTAAATATAAAATAATAGTTGTTTTTTAAATATAAACAAAAAAAATTAGCTTAAAAGCTTTTTTTTATTAAAAATAAATATTTAAATATTTAATTTTGTTATATAAATATATAGCTAACAAAAAAACAATAGCTTATATTATTTTAAACTATAAACTATTAATTAATAAACAAAAAAAACTAAAAATAACTTTTTTTTTAATAGCTTTAAAAAGTTGTTAAAATTTAATAAAAACTATTAATAATTTAGCTAAATTTAAAATAATTATATGTTAATTTATTAAAACAAAAAAACTAACTATATATAATTTTATTAAAAATATTAAAAGCATTAAAAAAATGTTTTAATATTATTGTTATAAAAAGTAAAACAATAATAAAACATTAATGAAAATATAAACTAATAAATAAAAAAAGTTTATATTTTTTATAAACTAAAATAGTAAAAGCTAAAAAAGTTTAAAAATTTATAAAAAAAATTTTCTTTTTTTTTAATCTTTTTTTACTTTTTTTTTTTTTAATTAATTAAGCAAAAAAACTTAATATATAAAAAAAAGTTTTTATTAAAAACTATATATAATAAAACGTAAACGTTTTATTTAACTTAAACGCTTTAATTTTAATAAAAACTAAAACTAAAACATTATTAAACATAGTTTTTGCTTATAATATAAACAAGTAAAATAACCGCGTTAATAATAGCTTTATAAATTAATTTAATAATAATATAATAGCTTAAAATATTTTATATAATAACTTAAAATTATATAAAAACAAATGTTATATATAAGCATAAAAAAAAATAAAAAAAGCAAAAAACTTATAAAAACTTATATTTATATTTTAAAAAGCTTAAACAAAAAAAACTACTTTAAAAAGTTTAACTAAAAACTATTTTAAAAAGCTTAAATAAAAAGTACTTTAAAAAGCTTATATAAAAACTACTTTTTTTTTTTTTTTTTAACAAAAACTTAACTATAAATAAAACAATAAGCTTTATATAAACGTTAAACATATATATTATATATATTACTTTAAAAACTAAAAATTTAACAATAAGTTTTAAAAAGCGTACTATTATAGTTATAACAACTATTATATAAATTGTTTTAATATAAACTAATTATAAAGCTATTATAACTTTAAATTAAAATAGCTTAAAAATAGCTTTTATAATAAATAAGCTTAGCTTAAATATTAGCAAAATTGTTATTAAATAATATTTTAAAAATAATGTTAACAAAAAAAGCAACAATAATAATGTTTTTTTTTTGCTATTATATAATAAAACAAATTACTAAATAAATATAATATATTAAACAATGTTTATATAAAAAAAAAAAAATATATATATATATTTATATAAAAAAACTATATAAAAGTTTAATAAGCTAAAGTTTTTACAAAAAAGCAGTATATTTTTATAGTGCTATTATTAATTAGGAGTTAATATAAACGCATAAAAAATTAATATAAACGTATAACTTTACAAACGTATAACTTTTTATTAGCTCTTATTAGCTTAAAAATTAATTGTTAGTGCACTTTGTTTTTATAACTGTTTAAATTATACTTGCACTTAACTGTAGATTAACCACTAGCAAAACAAGCTTTTACAATTGTAAACCTTTTAATTGTAAACCTTTTAATTATAAACCTTTCAATTGTAAACCCTGCAATTGCTAACCTATATTTAAAGCTATTTATAAACCTTTTAATTGTAAACCTTTTAATTGTAAACCTTTTAATTATAAACCTTTTAATTGTAAACCTTACAATTGCCGACCTACATTTAAAGCTATTTATAAACCTTTTAATTGCAAACCTTTTAATTGTAAACCTTTTAATTATAAACTTTTTAATTATAAACCTTGCAATTGTTAACTTATATTTAAAGCTATTTATAAACCTTTTAATTATAAACCTTTTAATTGTAAACCTTTTAATTATAAACCTTTTAATTATAAACTTTTTAATTGTAAACTTTACAATTGTTAACCTATATTTAAAGCTATTTATAAACCTTTTAATTATAAACCTTTTAATTATAAACCTTTTAATTGCAAACCTTTTAATTATAAACCTTACAATTGTTAACCTATATTTAAAGCTATTTATAAACCTTTTAATTATAAACCTTTTAATTGCAAACCTTTTAATTGCAAACCTTTTAATTATAAACCTTATAATTGCTAACCTATATTTAAAGCTATTTATAAACTTTTTAATTATAAACTTTTTAATTGTAAACCTTTTAATTGCAAACCTTTTAATTATAAACCTTTTAATTGTAAACCTTTTAATTGTAAACCTTACAATCGTAAACTTTGCATTTAAAGCTATTTATACTTTTCGCAATTACTTTTTTACAATAAACTTTGCAAGGTTTGCAAATAGTTTTAAATGTAGGTTAACAATTGCAAGGTTTGCAATTAAAAGGTTTATAATTAAAAGGTTTACAATTAAAAGGTTTACAATTAAAGGGTTTACAAATAGCTTTAAATGCAAAGTTTACAATTAAATATAATAGGTTAATAAATAGGGCTGTTATAGCTAAATATATTGTAGGGCATATTTTAAGCTTAAGCTAATTAAAAAGTTATGCGTTTATAAAGTTATACGTTTATATTAATTTTTTATACGTTTGTATTAACTCCTTATTAATTATATAAAAAAAGTTATTAAACTAAATAACTTTATTAAATAAAGTAAACATAAAACGTAAATAAACAAAAAACGCAATAAAAACAATAATAGTTATATTATTATTATTGTTAATAATATTATTTAAACTATTATTAATATAACTTTTATAATAGTTAAAAAACTTTATATATAATAATAATAATAATAATAATAATAATAATAATAATAATAATAATAATAATAATAATAATAATAATAATAATATTATTGTTATTATTATTATTATTATATAAACTATTGTTTTAAAGTTAATATAACTTTAAAATTATAGTTAAAATTATATATATAATATATATATATATATATACGCGTTCGAAAAAAAGAAAAAAAAAAGAAAAAAAAACTATATAAAAAGATTTTATTTATATATAAAAGCAGCAAATTTTGCACTTTTCTTTTAATAATATATGTTTTTAATAAGCTAAAACTAAAAGCAGTTATAGCTTATTTTTCTTTTATTTTCTTTATATATAAACTATTTTTTTAACATATAATTATATAATATATATATAATAAACAAGTTAAAAAAGCTATTTAAAATTAACAATTTAATATATTATTAAACAATTATATTAACTATAAAATAATTATATATTATAGCTTATACTTTTTTTAAGTTTAAAGTTTTTTAAGTTTTATTTATAAAGTAATTATATAAAAAAGTATTATAGTTAAAAAAAACAAAGCTAATGTTAAAACATTAATGTTAATTATATATAAAATTTTTTATATAATTGTTTAAATAACTTATTAGCTTAATTAAATAAGTAATATATATATGTAAAACTTTTTGCTTAAGCAAAAAATTTTATATATAAAAGCTTTTTTTTTTTTTTTTAGTAAAAAATAAAATTAATATATAAGTTATTTGTTTTATACGTTTTATTTATATATAATATTATACTTTTAGTTATTTAACATTATGTTTATATATTTAGCAATTTTTTTTGCTTTTTTTTGCGCGTTTTTTTATAAAGCTAATTTACGCTTAAGCAGTTTATTTAATTTATTTTTAGCTGTTTTATTTTTTTAATTAAAATAAAATAATATAAAAAAGCTTATTTTTACTTTATATAAAGTTAAGCTAATAAATTTATAAAATAAAACTATTTATATATAGTTTATTATAAAAATACGTTTTAATTAATTATTTTAATAATAATTAACGTATAATTTAAGCTATTAATTAAAATATTTGTTTATAACTTTTGTTTAACTTATTGTTTTATAATAGCTAAATAAAGCTAAAGTATAAGTTATATTTATTAATTTATATAATTTATTTATAAACATAAATATAAATTAAAAGCTTTTATTAAACGTTAAAATAATTAATATTTTAAACATATAAAATAAGCTTTTATAATATATATAAGTTATATTTATTGTTATAATAACTATAATATAAAAGATTGTTTACACTTGTTTATTTAATTAATTTATTATTATAAATATATTATTATGTTTATACTTGTTTTTTAGCATTAACTTAAAATTTATAACTAATTATTTTTAAACTTTGTTTAATATTAACAATAAAATAAGTTTGTTTAACATTTTATCTTTAAAAATTTTAATAAGTTTATATTTTATACAATTAATTATATAAATGTTATAATTATTGCTTAATTTTAACTATTAAAACTTTTTAGTAATTAAACGTTTTATTTTTTTTTTATTAAAGTAAGCTATAATTATATAAAAGTGTACTTTTTTAATTAGTTAAGTTTAAAAATAAAAAAAATTAAATATAACTAGCTTTTTATTATAAGTAATTAAACTATTTTTTATATTTTAAAAGTTAAAGTTTTTACTTTTATAAGTATATACTTTTTATTAATAAATTTTTATATTAAAATTTATATAGTTTTTAGCTAAAACTTTATTTGTTAATTATAAGTTAATTAAAGCTTTTAATTTTATATAAAGTTTAAAAATAAACATTATAACTTTTATTTATATAAGTATTATTATATTATTTATTAGTTTAAATATTTAAGTTTTTTTGCTTATAAAATAAAGCGTTAAAAAGCACGTTTTTTTTTTTTAGTTAATAAATAATTATAAAGTTATACTTTAAAAATAAAGTTATTTAGCTAGCTTAACGTAAATTAAAGTATTACTTTTTATTAAAATATAT
Source organism: Xylaria castorea (assembly GCA_022495115.1). Classification (NCBI taxonomy): domain Eukaryota; kingdom Fungi; phylum Ascomycota; class Sordariomycetes; order Xylariales; family Xylariaceae; genus Xylaria; species Xylaria castorea. The sequence goes on along the minus strand of MU382765.1, from coordinate 1,285 downwards.
TAAAAACTTATAATTAATAATTATTAAAAATAGTTTTTAATATTAGTTATTAATTAACTTTAAACGCTATTTTTTAAAAGCTAATATTATTATAAACTTTTTTTTGTTAAATATTTTATAGTTTAATTTAACGTTATATATAGTTTTTAAATAAAAAGTTATAAAGTGCTATTTTTTATTATATAATTAAGTTAACACTTTTATATATATATTATTTAATATATTTGTTTTTACTTTAATAAATTAATTATAATTATAATAATATAATATTAAAATTAAAATTAACGCTTTTTTTAATTTTTTAAATAATTTTTTATATTTTTTTATTTATTTAAAAAAAAAATTTTTTTAGTTAATTAGTTTAAAAAAGCTATAACTTTATTATATTTATAAACAAACTTTTAATAAAAGTTATAAAACTTTAAATATAATTATACTTTTTTAATAATTAATAAAGCTTTTTAATTATAAATTAAACATATTTTTTTAAAGTTAACTTATATGTTTTTTATATTAATAATATAGTTTAAAAACTTAGTTTTAATTACGTAAAATTTTAACTTTTTAAAGTTAACTTATAAACTAGCATTTTTTAAACATTATAACACTTTTTTAATATATATATAATAGTTTTTTAAATTATTTAAATATATAAAAATATTATTTATATATATATTATAAAAGTTATTTAAATAATTAAATAATATATTATTAATATATTATTAAAACATAAACAGTTTATTAATTAATTTAAATAATAAAACTTTATAATAATATAAATTATATTATATATAAAAAATAGTTAAACTTTTTTTGCTAAATTATATTTTAATTTAATAAAATGTTTAATATATATTAATTTTAATAAAAATTTTAACTTTAACAATTTATAATAAAGTTTTTTTAATTAATAAAAATAAATAATAGTTTTTTTTTATTAACTTATTTAATTTTTTATAGTTTATATAAAACTATAAGCTATTATTTAACTTATTAACAAATAATATTAACAACGTAAAAAAAGCGTTATTTAGTTTAATAAAACTTTTTTAAAAGTTATTTATTAAATATTTTTTTATAACTTTTAGCTTATTTAATAATATTTTATATAAAACGTTATATTTTAAATTAATAAATAACTTACTTTTTAAAAACTTAATTTTATAGTTTATTTATTTTTAATAAAATAATAAAATATTAAAGTTTATTTTATTAAAAGTTTATAAAAAGTTATAATATTTTTTAAATATAAGTTTTATTGCTTTTTATTTAAGCTTTATGCTTT
>MU382764.1:0-21892 GCA_022495115.1 Xylaria castorea | reverse complement strand
TAAAGTGTAAAATATTAAAAAAAAAAAACATAAAAATAAAAAGTAAAATAAAAAAAAAGTAATTAAATATTAAAAACAAGCTTAAAAGCAAATATGCTTTTTTATATTTTAAAAGTAGGTTTGCTTTTTTTATACTTAAAATACTGTTGTAGCTATTTATTTTATTATTTGCAACTATTGCAAGTTTGCTTTTTTTATACTTAAAAATTAAGTGTAAGTTTGCTTTTTTTATACTATAAAAACAAGTGTAAGCTTGCTTTTTTTATGCTTTAAAAATAAATGCAAGTTTGCTTTTTTTATACTATATATATAAGTGTAAGTTTGCTTTTTTTATATTTTAAAAGCAAGTGTAAATTTGTTTTTTTTTTATATTATAGCTAATTTTGTATAGCTTAATAGTTGTTATTTTGCTTAAATGTAATATAATATATAAACTTTAAGTTTTTTGTTTATTATAATTAAGCAGCTTTTTTAAGCGAACAGCTTTTTTTTTTTACTTGTTTTATTATATATATTATATTTTTTTTTTATATTACTATTATTAAAAACTATAATATAAATATAACAACTTTTAAAAGGTTAATAATACGGATAAGCTATAATATTATTAATTTTATAATAAACAATAAAAAAAGTTTTGTTTTTATATATAATATAATATATAAGCTTTAAGTTTTTTGCTTGTTTTAAATAAATAGCTCTTTTTATACTTTAAAAGCAAGTGCAAGTTTGCTTTATTTATATATTATAAGCAACTATAAATTTGCTTTTTTTACGCATTATAAGCAACTATATATTTGCTTTTTTTACGCGTTAAATATAAATGTATGCTTGCTTTTTTTTTATATTGCGGTTAATTTTATTTTGTTTAATAGTTGCTACATTGCTTAAATAAAATATAACATATAAACTTTAAGCTGTTAATTTGCTGCTATTAACTAACTTTTTTTTATTACTTACTTTATTATATATATTAAAGCTTTTTTTTATGCTACTATTATTAAAAACTATAATATAAATATAACAACTTTTAAAATAGTAATAATATAAATAAGCTATAATATTATAAATTTAACAGTTAATAAAAAAAAAAATAATGCTTTTAATAATCAAATATATAATATAATATATAAACTTTAACTTTTTTGTTTGCTTTAAGCAAACAGCTTTTTTTACGCGTTATAAATATGTATAAGCTTGCTTTTTTACGCGTTAAAAACAAGTGCAAGCTTGCTTTTTTTACACTTTATAACTAAAAGCAAGCTTGCTTTTTTATATGTTATAAGCAAGTGCAAGCTTGCTTTTTTTATACTTTATAACTAAGTGTAAGCTTGTTTTTTTATACGTTAAAAGCAAATATAAGTTTGCTTTTTTTTTATATTGTAGTTAATTTTGTTAAGCTTAATAGTTGCTATTTTGCGTATATATAATATAATATATATATTTTAAGTCCTTTGTTTGCTTTTATTAAACTTTTTTTTTTAACTTGCTTTATATATATATTGATTTTTCTTTTTATATTATTATTACTAAAAATTATAATATAAATATAGCAACTTTTAAAAAGCGAATAATACGAACAAGCTATAATATTATTAATAAAATAAACAATAATAAAAAAAGTTCTATTTTTATATATACTATAATATATATATTTTAAGTTTTTTGCTTGTTATAAGTAAACAATTCTTTTTTATTACTTGTTTTATATATATATTAAATATTTATTTAATACTACTACTACTAAAATTATAATATAAATATAACAACTTTTAAAAGGTTAACAGCATAAACAAACTATAATATTTACAATTAAACAATTAACAAAAAAAAAAATAATGTTTTTTACAATATTATATATAACATAATAAATAAACTTTAAGTTTTTCGTTTGTTTTAAACGAATAGCTTTTTTTATACTTTAAAAATAAGTGCAAGTTTGCTTTTTTTATACACTAAAAGCAAATATAAGTTTGTTTTTTTTTTATATTATAATTAATTTTGTTAAGCTTAACGGTTGCTATTTTGCTTATATATAATATAATATATAAACTTTAAGTTTTTTATTTGCTTTAAACAAAAAGCTTTTTTTATACGTTAAACATAAATATAAATTTATTTTTTTTTTATATTGCAGTTAATTTTGTTAAACTTAACAGTTATTATTTTACATAAATATAATATAGCATATATACTTTAAGTTTTTTGTTTGCTTTAATTAAATAACTTTTTTGTTTTATTTGTTTTATATATATATTAATTGTTTTTTTTATACTACTATTATTAAAAACTACAATATAAATAAAGCAACTTTTAAAAAGTTAACAATATAAACAAGCTATAATATTATAGATTTAACAGTTAACAAAAAAGAAAATTATATTTTTAACAATAAAACATATAATATAATATATAAACTTTAACTTTTTTGCTTGTTTTAAATAAATAGCTGCTTTTATACGTTAAAAGCAAATATAAGTTTGCTTTTTTTTTATATTACAGTTAATTTTGTTAAGCTTAACAGCTGCTATATTACATAAATATAATATAACATATATATTTTAAGTTTTTTGCTTGTTATAAGCGAACAGCTTTTTTTTGCTACTTGTTTTATATATATATTAAATTTTTATTTAATATTATTACTACTAAAAATTATAATATAAATATAATAACCTTTAAAAAGTAAACAATATAAGCAAGCTATAATAGTATTAATTAAACTGTTAATAATAAAAAAAGTCCTGTTTTTATATATAACATAATATATAAACTTTAAGTTTTTTGCTTATATTAAGCGAACAGCTTTTTTTATATAGTAAAAGCAAGTGTAAATTTGCTTTTTTTTTATATTGCAGTTAATTTTGTTAAACTTAGCAGCTGCTATATTATATAAATATAATATAATATATAAACTGCAAATTTTTTGCTTGTTTTAAGCGAACAGCTCTTTTTATACTTTAAAAACAAATGCAAGTTTTTTTTGTTTATATATTAAAAGTAAGTGCAAGTTTGCTTTTTTTATATATTAAAAGCAAATATAAGTTTGCTTTTTTTTTATATTATAGTCGATTTTGTTAAGCTTAACAGTTGCTTTTTTGCTTATATATAACATAATATATAAACTTTAAATTTTTTGCTTGCTTTAAACAAACAGCTTTTTTTGTTTTTTTGTTTTATTATATAATAAATAACATTTATATATAAGTTATTATATAATAATATGCTTTATTAAACTGCTTTTATAAAAATATAGCGGAACAAAAGCAAAAATATAACAATAAAAAAAAGCGAAACATTAAATAGTACAAAATAGTTAGTTAGCTATAACATTAGTTATATTAACTTTATGCTATAAAGCTTTAAATATTTTATTTTTTATAATGTTTTATTTTTTGCGGTATTTTGTTTTTTATAGTGCTATTTTTTATAGTGCTATTTTTTGTAGTGCTGTTTTTTGTAGTATTTAATAATCAATTTAGTAATATTAAAAGCTTTAATAATATTGTGCTATATTTATATATTAATTAATAATATAGCTTAATATTTTTAAATATTACGTTTTATAATGCTAAATTTTTAATAAGTTTATATATTTACGGAAAATAACCTTTTTTAGTTTATTTAAAAATAAGTTGTGTTTAATATAAATAAAAGCTATAAAGTATTTATTTTAGCAATGTTTATATATTTAAAAAAGTTTTGCTTAAAAAGGTTAAACTTTTAAAAATTTAGCTGCTGTTTTTTATAGTCCAGTTTTTGTTTTAGCCGGCTTTTTTATAATATAGTTTGCTATTTTTATATTGTTATATTTGCTATATTAATAGTAGTAGCAGTTTTTGCTGCTTATTTTAATTTTACGTTAAACTTAATTTATATTATAACTTATTTTAACTTTATATAAAATTTGCTTAATTAATTTAGGCTTAAGTTATATTTGTTTATAAATAGTACTATTAAATATACTTTGTTATAAGCTTTATTTTTATTGCTTTAATAAAATGTTAAACGTTATAGCTATAAAAAAAACTAACTTAAACTTTAAATAACTTTAATATTAAGCTTATTTTAACTTTAAAATAATTTTAACTTGCTTTATAGCTTATTTTAACTTTATATAAAGTTTGCTTAATTAATTTAAGCTTATGTTTTATTTATGTTAAAACATTAGTGTTAACTACATGTAAAACTTTTTGCATAACTGCTTAAATAACTTGTTAGCTTAATTAAGTAAGCGGTGCACGTATGCAAAATTTTTTGCTTAAGCAAAAAATTTTACGTACAAAAGCTTTGCTTTTTCTTTTAGTAAAAAACAGGATTAATATACAAGTTATTTGTTTTATACGTTTTATTTATGTATAATATTGTACTTTTAGCTATTTAACACTAATTAGTGTTTTTAGCTAAAAAACATAAATTAGCAAAAGTAAAAACGGAATTTTAACCGGTCGCACAAATAATTGCATGTTTTATATTGTACACTTTAGCTTTATAAAACATTTAACAAGCTAAAAAAATTAATTAACTACTTATACTTTAACTTTGCGCGCATACAACTGTTAATTAATAGCACGCAATTATGCTACTTTTAATATTATTGTATAAACTGCGCAAAAGTTCGCCGAACAATAAAAACTTTTAAATATTATTGTATAAATTACGCAAAAGTTCGTTAAACAATTAAACTTTTTTTTACTTGCAAATATATTTAACGTTAACTATTTGTACAAAAGCTATTAAAAGCAAATCTATTAAAATGTTAAAGCTTTTAAGCAACAGCTTTTAATTTTTTTTATTAATACTTTATATAAGTTTATAGTAAAAAAAATTGCTAAGTTTACTAGCATTTTTTTAGCTGCTGTACAAAAAACAATAAAACTTTATGTATATAATAATACTTTATACAATTTTAAAACTATAACCCGAAAAAAAGCAAATGTATAAACTATATATTTATATACTAAGTATAGCTAAAGTTTGTACAAACTAAAAAATTTGCAAAAAACATTAACAAAAAACTTTAAATTAGCTGGACTGCAAATACTATAAATAATTAACACTAAAATTGTTATAAAAATTTATAATATTTTTTGTACAAAAAATGTTTTAAACTAAAAGCTTATATTATAATATAAAAAAAACCGTATTATATAGCTTATAAAAAGCAATTACGTTTTAGCGTATAAACTTTAACTTTTTGTACGAAAATTTTATACACTATTTGCTCCTTTAAAAAACGAAAAACTTGTATAATAGCTTTTGTTTTTTACTTTAAACTAATAACTTTATAGTTAAACCTATAACAATTTATTTGTATAATAGGATAGCTTTGTTATACTTACTTTTAAAACTAAATTATAGTCTTAAAAGGACTTTTGTACGCAAAGTCGAAAAAACTTTCGTACGTAAAATTAAAAAGACTTTTGTATATAAAGTTAAAAAAAACATTTAACTTAAAGCAATATATTGTTAAACAATTCTAAAAAGCTATAAGTATATTTTTAAAAAACAATTCTATTTATTAAACGCTACTTATTGCTTATATTAAATTATAATCTAGTATAACTTAAAAATATGTTATACTTTTAACATATAATAAAATATCCTGTTTTATAATACTTTTTATAAACTTTTTAGCAACTAATGTTTTATATAATACTAAATATAAAATTGTTTATATTTTAAATTTAAATTTTATTTTTGTATAACATTTAAAACAAAATTATTTTGTTAACTAAATATTAAATATTTTTATAAATTTAGCAAAAAAAAAAAAACTATTTTAAAAAGCTATATAATTTATTTTACAATAAAGTATAACAGTTTGTTAATTTTTGTTAAAAGCTAAAAATTACGGAAAACTTGTTTTATGCTATATTTTTAACTATTTTAACTAATTGTATAAAAAACTATTATATATACTATATTAAACTTAATTATATATAAAAAAAAACGTACAATTTTATAAATTTATACTTTAATACAATTATAAACTATAACTAGTATTAAACCGATTAAACTAATATTATTTTTATATAAGTATATAAACAAAAAAAAAACCTTTTTTTATACAAAATATTAAAAAGTATAATTAACAAGCTATTAAAAGTATAAAAAGCACTTAAAGCAAAATACTCGGGAAAAATACACTTTAGTATAACTGTTATATAAGCATATAAAAGCGTATAAAAATTTAAAACAGCACTTATTTTTTAAAAACTTACGTGCAAAAGTTTTTTTTTTAACTTTTATACGTGCTTTTAAGTTAAAAAAAACTTATTTAGCGAACACTTTATATAAAAAACAAAAAATATATATTATATAAACTAACGTTATAACTAAGTTATTTGTTATTTTGTATAAACTAAAAGCACTAAATAATACTTTTAAAACGTTTAAAAGTAGTATTTTAGCAAAAACTATACAACTAATTATTTTTAAAAAAATATTTATACGAATAAAAAATGCTTTGTTTATTAAAAAAAAAAATGTTAGTTAACTAATTATACTTTTTAAAAAAAGTTTTATATAAAAAGTTAATATTTTAATACGTACAAAATAATGTTTAATAATAAACTAACCTAAAAAAAGTTTTTTATTTATTTTACTAAGTATAAAAGCTATTTAAACTTGTATAAAAATAAAAAAAAAAAAAATTTTAGTTTATACAAAAAAAAATTAGCTTTATACTTTATAAATAATATATTTATATATTATATAACTAGAAAAAACATTTAAACAACAATAACTAATAAGCTATTAAACTAATTTATATTTAACAATTAGTACTATATAAAGTATTAAAATATTATTTAAAACATAAAAGCTTTAAAGTTTTTAACTATAAAAAAACTACAAGCAAAAGTATACGTATAAAAAAACCTTCGTACGAAAATTATTTAAGCTTTTAAAACAGCTAAAATAAGCTTTAGTAAAAACTATATAACAACATTTATTAGTATAATAAAAATTAATAATTAAATTAGTTATATAACGTTTTATATACTAAATACTTTTACTTTGTTTTTATTTTTACTAAAAAATATAAACTGCTTAAAAGCTTACTTTAATAATATTAAAAATGTTATTGTACGAAAAAACAAAAAAACCTTTTTTGTTATACGCAAATAAAACTACTTTTTTTTTAATATTAGTTTATATAAAGCAGCTAGCTATTTTACTAAAGCTAAGCTATAATAACTATATAAACGTTTTAAACATTTTTATACAAAAAAACTATATAAAATATTATTTTGTATAAAATATAAAGTTAAACAACTAATTTTAAAAAAGATTTAAAAGTTTTGTTATTATTGTTAAACGTATAATAAAGCACTATGTTGCTTTAAGTTTATAATTAAAAATAATTACAAATTTAACTATAAAATAGTTATAAATGTTATACGAATAAAAAATTAAAACGTACTATATATAATTAATGCTGCAATATTATTTTAAGCAGCTATTTTTTTAAAATTTATGTTCGCACAAAAAGCTTAAAAAGTATTATATAAATGCTAAATTAACGTTTACTAAAAACTACTTAATATTGTTATATATAACTTTAAAACGAACTTTTTTTTGGACAAATTTTAAAACTATACAAAAATAATAAACGTATAATGCTAAAAAATGCTTATAAAAGCATATTAAGCAATTAAAAAAGTAAAACGAGCATACGAACTATTAAAACGTACGTATAATATTTTTCGAAAAAAAATTAATATATAAATAAACAACAAATTAGTTTTATAAATAGCTATTAAAGCTTTAAACAATATAGCTAAACTTAATAGCTTTATATTAACTTTTTTTGTTTTTAAAGCATACTTTTATATTAATAAAGATTTTTTTTTTTTTTTAGCTTTTATATAAAAAACAGCAACTATTTAAAAAGCAATAAAAATATTGCGCGAAAATTATATAAAAGTTAAAATTAACTGTGCAATTAAAGAACAAAATAAACCGTTTTTATATAACGTACTTATTTTTCTTTTTTGTAGCAAAGTTTTAGTATAAAAAAAAAAAAAAAATTAAAAAAGCTTATATAAAATTAAAGCAATTAAAAAATTAAATATAATTGTTGCTTTAATTAATAAACTAATATACTTTTGCTATATATAAGTTAAGCTATACTATTATATGTAAAACATTAAACTAATAAATTTAAAAAACAATAACGTATAACTTATTTAACTAATAATAACCCGAAAAAAACGAAGCTAACCGAAAAAAAAGCTTACTATATATTTATTATACGAAAACTAAACAGCTTAAATTTTTTTAACTTTAAAAAAACAACAAGCTTAAAAGCTAGCAATTAAACTTTATATAAACGAAATTATTACTACTTTTAGCAAACCTTTTAAAAAGTTAAATATAATAAAAATTAACAAGCTTGTTATACAAAGTATTTTTAATTTTATTGTATATAATTTAAACATATATAACAAAAAACATATTTTTAAGTTTTACTTTATATAAAAAGTAAAAAAAAAAACTATTAAGCTATACAAAAAGTTAAAACTAGTTGTACAAAAGTATAATAACGTTAAAAAAAGCATAGTTTTAACTTAATTGCTAACAATTTAGCAAATAAACTAACAGCTAATTTTAGCTTTTAAACTTATTTTTATATAAAACTTTAAAGCATTATATAAACTTAAAAACATTATTTAAATATATATATAGTTTACAAACAAGCTATTGCGCAATATTTTTGCTTATTTACTTTTGGAGCTAAAAAACTAATATTTTTTAAAAACTATTTTATATATTATATAACTTTTATATAGCTTAGCTAAATTAAAACTATACTAGTTTAAAACTTATTATTAATATTATTAAAAAAAGCTTAAAATATAAGTATTAACGTATAACTTATACTTTTTATTTATATATAATAACTTAAAAACTTTTAAAATAACTAAAATATAAACAAATAATACTTTTAGCTTTATAACATTAAACTTTTTAGCACGCAAAAAAAAAAAGCTTAAACAAGCAAAATTTTATATAAAGCTAAAAAAAATATTATTTTTTAACCACTTAATTAAGTTTAATAGTAAGAAAATTTTTTCGTACGAAAGCAAAATTACTATAACTTAAAAAAGTTAAACTAAAAATCTAGCTAAAATTAACCTTTGTATAAAAAGTTTTGCTTAAGCTTATGTTTTTTAACAAGCTTGCAATATATATATTAGTAGCATATATTAACTAAAAACTGCGTACAACTTAGCTATAATAGCTTAAATAACTAAACTATAATTATATAACATTAAAACATTAAACAAGCAAATTATATAATAAAAAAGCAACTTAACTAAAAGCTTTATATTTATTTTACTTAATTTTTGTTGTATAAAATTGTTTATTTTTATAAACGGCTTTTTTGCAAATAATATAAACATAACTTTTTAGTTTAGCTTTATTATTATACTTGCAGTTAAAACTTATATAAAAAACTTAACAAACTTAAACTTCGAAATTAAAAACAATATTGTACACTAAAACTTAAGCAAATATAAACGTATTATATAAAGCGTTTTAGCTAGCAAGTTATATAGCATAATTAATAAATTTAATAGTGCGATTACTTTTTGTACAACTTTTTAAAAAATTATAAAAGTATTAAACTTACTTTTTATATTTATTATATTATGCTTAAACTTAAAATTATTATACAACTGTTTAATTAAGCTAAAAATAACGCAGGAAAAAAAACTAATAATTAACATTATGTTTTTTTAAAAATCGTACAAAAAAAAAGAAATTTCCGAAGTATAATAAATTAATAACAAAAATAATCCAGCAAATATATTTATTAAACATGTTTTAAACTAAGCGTTAAAAACTTTAGTTTTTATTAACAAGCTGTTTATATAAGTTAAAGCACTTGTTAAAAAACTATAAAAAGTTATATATAATAGCTTAAAATATTATATACAATAGCTTAAAATATTATATATAATAGCTTAAAGTATTTTGTACAATAGTTTAAAATATTTTATACAATAGTTTAAAGTATTTCGTACAATAGTTTAAAGCATTTTATACAATAATTTAAAATTATATAAAAGCAAATATTATATATAAGTATAAAAAAAGATAAAAAAAGCAAAAAACTTATAAAAACTTATATTTATATTTTGAAAAGCTTAAACAAAAAAAACTACTCCGAAAAGCTTAACTAAAAACTATTTTGAAAGGCTCGAACAAAAACTACTTTAAAAAGCTTACGCAAAAACTATTTTTTTTCTTTTTTCTTTTTTATAAAAACTTAACTACAAATAAAGCAACAAGCTTTATATAAGCGTTAAACGTACGTGTTATACGCGCTACTTTAAAAACTAAAAATTTAACAATAAGCTTTAAAAAGCGTACTATTATAGTTATAACAGCTGTTGTACGAACTGTTTTAGTACGAACTAGCTATAAAGCTACTACAACTTTAAACTAAAACAGCTTAAAAATAGCTTTTATAGCAAACAAGCTTAGCTTAAACATTAGCAAAATTGTTGCTAAATAATACTTTAAAAATAATATTATAAAAAAAAATAGTAGCAATAATGCTTTTTTTTTGTTATTATATAACAAAATAAATTAACAAGCAAACATAATATATTAAACAGCGTTTATATAAAAAAAAAAAACAAAAATATATATATGTTTATATAAAAAAACTATATAAAAGCTTAGCAAGCTAAAGTTTTTATAAAAAAGTAGTACATTTTTATAGCACTATTATTAATTGTATAAAAAAAGTTATTAAACTAAACAACTTTGCTAAGCAAAACAAGCATAAAACGTAAGCGAGCAAAAAGCGCAACAAAAACAACAGCAGTTATGCTACTACTGTTAACAATGCTGCTTTAGCTGTTAATATAACGTTTATAACAGCTAAAAAACTTTATATACAATAATAATAATAATAATAATAGTAATAATAGTAATACTACTGCTGCTAATATTGCTGTTGTTGTTATTGTTGCTATTATTATTATTATTATTATTGTTGTTGTTACGCAAGCTATTATTTTAAAGTTAATATAACTTTAAAATTATAGCTAAAAATATACGTATAATATATATATATATATATATATATATATATATATATATATATATATATATATATATATATATATATATATAAAAAAGGTATATCGAGAAATATATATACGCGCGCGTTCGAAAAAAAAAAAAAAAAGAAAAAAAAAAAAAAAACCGCACGAAAAAATTTTATTTATATACAAAAGCAGCAAATTTTGCACCTTTTTTCCAATAACACATGTTTTTAACAAGCTAGAACTAAAAGCAGTTACAGCTTATTTTTTCTTTATTTTTTTTACGCACAAACTATTTTTTTAATACGCGGTTATATAACATACGTACAATAAACAAATTAAAAAAGCTATTTAAAATTAGCAATTTAACATATTATTAAGCAATTATATTAGCTACAAAATAGCCGTACGTTACAGCTTATACTTTTTTTACGTTTAAAGTTTTTTAAGTTTTATTTATAAAGCAGTTATACAAAAAAGTATTATAGTCAAAAAAAAAAAAGCTAATATTAAAACATTAATATTAACTGCGTATAAAACCTTTTATACAACTATTTAAATAACTTATTAGCTTAATTAAATAAGCGGTACGCATACGCAAAATTTTCTGCTTAAGCAAAAAATCCTGCGTACAAAAGCTTTGCTTTTCCTTTTAATAAAAAACAGAATTAATATATAAGTTATTTGTTTTACACGTTTTATTTACGTATAATATTATACCTTTAGCTATTTAACAATTTGTTTATAAATAATACTATTAAATATACTTTATTAACTGCTTTATTTTTATTTTTTTAATTAATTATTAAACGCTATAGCTATTAAATAAACTAATATAAACTTAAAATAATTTTAACTTTACATTAAACTTAATTTATACTATAGCTTATTTTAATTTTATATAAAGTTCGCTAAATTAATTTGGGCTTAAGTTATGTTTGTTTATAAATAATACTGCTAAATGTGCTTTATTAGCTGCTTAATTTTTATTTTTTTAATTAATTGCTAAACGTTATAGTTGTTAAAAAAACTAATATAAACTTTAAAATAACCTGAACTAGCAGCTAACGTTAAGCTTAAAATAACTTTAATTTATTTTATAGCTTACTTTAATTTTATTTAAAGGTTAACTAACTAACTATTGCTTAAAATATATTTGTTTACAAATAATATTGTTAAATGTGCTTTATTGCACGCTTTATTTTTATATTTTTAGCTATTTACTATTTGCTATAGTTATTTAAAAAACTAATATAAACTTAAAATAACTTTAATTTTACGTTAAACTTAATTTATATTATAGTTTACTTTAATTTTGCATAAAGTTTGCCTAATTAATTTAAGCTTTAAGTATAATTGTTTACAAATAATACTACTAAATATATATTATTAAACGTTTTATTTTTATTATTTTAATTAATTGTTAAACGTTATAGCTATTAAATAAACTTATATAAACTTAAAATAACTTTAATATTAAGCTTATTTAAACTTTAAAATAACTTTAACTTGTTTTATAGCTTATTTTAACTTTATATAAAGTTCGCTAAATTAATTTAAGCTTAAAATTTATTTGTTTATAAATAGTACTACTAAATATGCTTTATTAGCTGCTTTATTTTTATTGCTTTAATTAATTGCTAAATGTTATAGTTATTTAAAAAACTAACATAAACTTTAAATAACTTTAACTAGCAGTTAACTTTAATTTTAAAATAACTTTAACTTGTTTTATAGCTTATTTTAACTTTATATAAAGTTCGCCCGATTAATTTAAGCTTAAGCTATATTTGTTTATAAATAATACTGCTAAATATGCTTTAGTATACGCTTTATTTTTATTATTTTAATTATTTATTAAACGTTATAGCTGTTAAATAAACTAATATAAACTTAAAATAACTTTAATTTTGCGTTAAACTTAACTTGTACTATAGCTTATTTTAATTTTATATAAAGTTCGCCCGATTAATTTAAGTTTAAAGTATACTTGTTTGCAAATAGTACTACTAAATATGCTTTATTATATGCTTTATTTTTATCGTTTTAATTAAATGCTAAATGTTATAGCTATAAAAAAAACTAACTTAAACTTTTAATTATTTTAATATTAAGCTTATTTTAACTTTAAAATAACTTTAACATGTTTTATAGCTTATTTTAACTTTATATAACGTTTGCTCGATTAATTTAAACTTATGTTTTATTTGTTCGCAAATAATATTGCTAAATATGCTTTATTAACCGCTTTATTTCTATTTTTTTTACTATTTGTTAAATGTTATAGCTGTTAAATAAACTATTATAAACTTAAAATAACTTTAATTTTGCGTTAAACTTAATTTATATTATAGCTTATTTTAATTTTATATAAAGTCCGCTTAATTAATTTAAGTTTAAGTTATATTTGTTTGCAAATAATATTGCTAAATATGCTTTAATATACGCTTTATTTTTATTTTTTTAATTAATTATTAAATGTTATAGCTGCAAAAAAAACTAAAGTAAACTTAAAATAACTATAACTTTAAAATAACTTTAACTTTAAAATAACTTTAACTTGTTTTATAGCTTATTTTAATTTTATATAAAGTTCGCCCGATTAATTTAAGCTTAAGCTATATTTATTTATAAATAGTACTGCTAAATATACTTTATTATACGTTTTATTTTTATTTTTTTAATTAATTTTTAAACGTTATAGCAGTTAAAAAAACTAGCTTAAACTTAAAATAACTTTAATTTTACGTTAAACTTAATTTATATTATAGCTTACTTTAATTTTACATAAAGTTAGCTTAATTAATTTAAGCTTAAGTTATATTTGTTTATAAATAATAATATTAAATATGCTTTATTATAAGCTTTATTTTTATTGCTTTAATAAATTACTAAATGTTATAGCTATAAAAAGAACTAACTTAAACTTTTAATAACTATAACTTTAAAATAACTTTAATTTTAAAATAACTTTAATTTGTTTTATAGCTTATTTTAATTTTGCATAAAGTTTGCCCAATTAATTTAAGCTTAAGTTATATTTGTTTATAAATAATATTATTAAATACGCTTTATTATACGCTTTATTTTTATTATTTTAATTAATTGTTAAACGTTATAGTAGTTAAAAAAACTAACATAAACTTAAAATAACTTTAATTTTGCGCTAAACTTAACTTGTACTATAGCTTACTTTAACTTTATATAAAATTTAACTAACTATTTATTGCTAGCAATAAATTAACTGCTAATAGTACTTTTATATATACTTTGTTATAAGCTTTATTTTTATGCTTTTAATTAGTTGTTTAATGCTATAGCTTTTTAAAAAACAAACTTTAACTTTTAAATAACTATTACTTATAGCTTATTTTAACTTTTAAATAACTTTAACTTTAAATAAACTTTAACTTATATTATAGTTTACTTTAAATTTACGTAAAAACGAACCGTTTAACTGTTGCTAAAAATATTTTTATATATTAATAGTATTATTAAATACATTTTGTTATAAGCTTTATTTTTATGTTTTTTATTGTTTGCTTAATGCTATAGCTGTTTAAAAAACTAACGTTATTTTTAAAAAAACTTAACTTTAACTTCAAGCTAGTTAATAATAAAATTTAATTTAATTTTTTTATATTTAGTTTTTTTGTATTTAGTTTTTTTGTATAACTGTTAAAGTTTAACTAACTATTTGTTGTTTATAATAAATTATTTGCTAATAGTACGGCTAAATATACTTTGTTGCAATATTAATTAATTGTTTAATAACGTAGTTATTTTAAAAACTAATATAAACTTTACTATAACTTTAAATTTAAGCTAAGCTTAATTTTAAGCTAACTTTAATTTTAAGCTAACTTTAATTTTAAGCTTTAATAACTTTAACTTTAAACTAATATTAACTTTAAGCTTTACTTAAATTTAGCGCTAAACTTTAATTAATATTGTAGTAAACTTATACTATAATATAATAACTAACTAATATAATAACTAAGCAGCTTATTAAAATAACGGAAGTTAATATACTTTATTTTTTTATATATATAAACTACTATATTCTTTAAAGCTTTTTAGTTTTTTATTTTTATTTTTTTTTATTTTAAATATATATATTGTATAACTTTTTATATATATATGTTTTTATTTTTTTCAATATAATTTAACAACAAACTAACTTAATAACAAACTAATTTAATAACAAACTAATTTAACAATAAACTAATTTAACAATAAACTAATTTAACAAACAATTAATTAACATTATATTAACTAATATTACGTTAATAATATATTTATTTATTAGTTATACTTTTATATATACTTTATTGCACGCTTTATTTTATTATATTTTATATTTTTTTTTACTTTATTTTAGCAACTAATACTATTAAAAAAATAAAAACTAACAATATTTTAAGTGTTTAAGTTTTTAATATAAGCAACATTTAAAATTAAAAAAAAAAAAGTAAAACAACAAAAGTATTTTAACTTTATGCTAGCATAATTATAATAGTATTATTGCGTTAACGTTAACTTATATTTTAATTAGTTAAAAACTAACAGCGTTTTAAATATGCAAGTTTTTTATATAAGTAATACTTAAAATTAAAAACAAAAAATAAAACAACAAAAATAAAGCATTTTTATTTTATGTTAACATAGTTATAATAATATTATTTTATAAACGCTAACTTATATTTTAATTATAAATATTAACTTATATTTTAATTGCTAATACTAATTTATATTTAATTGGTTAAAAACTTATAATGCGCAAAGTGTTCAAGTTTTTAATATAAATAATATTCGAAATTAAAAAAAAAAAATAAAACAATAAAAACGAAGTATTTTAACTTTATGTTGTATAGTTATAGTAATATTATTGCGTAAATGCTAACTTATATTTTAATTAGCTAAAAACTAACGTATACTATTTTATATAACGGTTAATAATTTATTATAATATTGTTTATTATTTTTTATACGCTAACTTAATTATTTTTTATTATTAAATTATACGGATTTTGCTAGCTTATATACTTAAATTGTTATAAACTACTATTAACGTATGCTTTATTTGCTAGCTTTTATATTATTTAAGCTATTAACGTTTTAGCGCTTATATGGATAGCTTTTTTAACTACGTTAACTTTATAAAAAAAAAACTTGCAGCAAAAAAAAAAGCAATATTAAGTTAAAGTTATATTACTATATATATATAGTTTGTATAACATTAGCAGCTTTTAATTAAAAACAGTTAAAAGTGTATAAACTATGCACAACTGCTAACTGTTTTATAGCAGCAACTATTAGCGTAATATAAAAAAACGCGTATATTACAGCTAGTTTAAATAGTAAAAATAAACAAACGCTAGATTTAAATTCTTTATATAGTTATAATTTTAATTATATATAGTTTTATATAGTTAAATAAGTTTATATAATATATTCCTACCTTTCTTTTAAAAACTTATTTATACCTTTAAACATTTAGTTAGCTTATGCTTATTGTATAAAAATTTAATTTAATTTTACTTAAGGTTAGTTTTTACTTATAAATAGTATTATTTTGCAAATATTAACTTATATTTTAATAATAAACGTTAACTTATATTTAATTAGTTAAAAACTAATAATGCTTTAAATGCTTAAATCTTTAATATAAGTAATACTTAAAATTAAAAAAAAAAAAGTAAAATAATAAAAGCATTTTTACTTTATGCTAAAACAATTATAATAATATTATTGCGTAAACGTTAATTTATATTTTAATTATAAACATTAACTTATATTTAATTAGTTAAAAACTAACAATATTTTTAAGTGCTTAAGTTTTTAATATAAATAACATTTAAAATTAAAAAAAAAAATTAAAACAATAAAAATAAAACATTTTAACTTTATATTATATAATTTTAGTAACATTATTATATAAATGTTAACTTATATTTTAATTAACTAAAGATTAACATATATTATTTTTTATAATAGTTAATAATTTATTATAATGTTAATTGTTGTTTTTTATACGTTAACTTAATTATTTTTTATTGTTAAATTATACGGATTTTGCTAGCTTATATATTTAAATAGCTATAAACTATTATTAACGTATGTTTTATTTGTTAGCTTTTATGCTATTTAAGCTATTAATGCTTTTATGTTTATATAAATAGCTTTTTTAATTACGTTAATTTTATAAAAACAAAACTTATAGCAAAAAAAAAAACAATATTAAATTATAGTTATATTACTATATATATATAGTTTATGCAACATTAGTAGCTTTTAATTAAAAACGGTTAAAAATATATAAACTATATATAACTATTAATTGTTTTATAATAACAACTATTAGCATAATATATAAAAACGTGTGTATTATAGCTAGTTTAAATAGTAAAAATAAACAAGCGTTAAATTTAAATTTTGCGCGTAATTATAATTTTAATTATATATAGTTTTATTTTTATAGTGTAATAACTTTTAAAAAAGTTTATTTAACATTATAATTAATAGTTTACTTTTTAAGTTTTATAGTTATAAGCTTTAAACTACTTTATAACACTTTAAAAAAACTAATAGTTTATTATAACTTAATAAGTATAACTTTAACATTAAAACTAGCAATTTATTATATTTTTATAAATTTAATTAAAATTAATAGTTTATTATAATTTTATAAATTTAACTTTAATATTAAAACTAATAGTTTATTATAATTTTATAAATATAACTTTAATATAAAGCTTATTTTTACTTTAAAATAACTTTAACTTTACTAAAAATATAACTAATTAACTACTGTTAATAATATATAAATTGTTAAAAATATTGTTAAATATGTTTTATTATACGCTTTTGTTTTATATGTTTTATTATGTATATAATGTTATAATTGTTTAAAAAACTAACATAAACTTTAAATAACTTTAACTTTAAACATACTTTAAAATTATTTTTAATTTTACTTTAATTTAGCGCTAACTTTTAATTAACATTATAATAAACTTACATTATAACTTAATAACTAATAAAATAACACTACGTTAATAATGTATTTATTTATTAATAATATAATTAAATATGCTTTATTACGCACTTTATTTTATTATATTTTTTGTTGCTTTTAATATAAACGTTTTTAAAAAAGTTTATTTAACATTATAATTAATAGTTTACTTTTTAATGTTATAAACATAAGTTTAACATTACTTTATATTATTTTAATATAACTAATAGTTTATTATAATTTAATAAATAATAATGTTTAAGCTTTAATAACTTTAACTTTAACTTATAATAACTTTAACTTTAAATTAACATTAACTTTAAGTTTTATTTAAACTTAACGTTAAACTTTAACTAATATTATAATAAACTTATATTATAATATAATAACTAACTAATATAACAATTAATTAGCTTATTAAAATAATAAAGGTTAATATATTTAACTTTTTTATATATATAAACTACTATATTTTTTAAAGCTTTTTAGTTTTTTACTTTTTTTTTTCTTTTTTATTTTAAATATATATATTGTATAACTACTTATATATATATATTATTACTTTTTTTAACATAATTTAATAATAAACTAACTTAATAACAAATTAATTTAATAATAAACTAATTTAATAATTAATTAATTTAATAATAAACTAATTTAATAATAAACTAACTTAATAAACAACTAATTAATATTACGCTAATTAATATTATGTTAATAATATATTTATTTATTAGTTATACTTTTATATACATTTTATTATATACTTTATTTTATTATACTTTATATTTTTTTTTACTTTATTTTAACAACTAATATTATTAAAAAAAAAAAAAACTAACAATGTTTTAAATGCTTAAGTTTTTAATATAAATAACACTTAAAATTAAAAAAAAAAAAAAAACAATAAAAGCATTTTTACTTTATGTTAAAACAGTTATAATAATATTATTATATTATTATTATTAAATTAATTTATAAAGCTATTATTAGCGCAGCTATTTTACTTGTTTATATTATAAGCAAAAACTATGTTTAATAATGCTTTAATTTCGGTTTTTACTAAAATTAAAGCGTTTAAGTTAAATAAAACGCTTGCGTTTTATTATATATAGTTTTTAATAAAAACTTTTTTTTATACACTAAGTTTTTTTGCTTAATTAATTAAAGGAAAAAAAAGTAAAAAAAGATTAAAAAAAAAAGAAAATTTTTTTTGCAAATTTTTAAAACTTTTTTAGCTTTTATTACTTTAGTTTATAAATAACATAAACTTTTTTTGCTTATTAGTTTATACTTTAATTAATGTTTTACTATTGTTTTACTTTTTATAATAATAACGTTAAAACATTTTTTTAGTACTTTTAATGCTTTTAATAAAATTATATATAGCTAGTTTTTTTGTTTTAATAAGTTAACGCATAATTGTTTTAAATTTAGCTAAATTGTTAATAGTTTTTGCTAAGTTTTAACAGCTTTTTACAGCTATTAAAAAAAAGCTATTTTTAGCTTTTTTTGCTTGTTAATTAATAGTTTATAGTTTAAAATAATATAAGCTACTGTTTTTTTATTAGCTATATATTTATATAGCAAAGTTAAATATTTAAATATTTATTTTTAGTAAAAAAAAGCTTTTAAGCTAATTTTTTTTGTTTGTATTTAAAAAACAACTATTGCTTTATATTTAAAAAAGCTTTTATATTTTTTAACTATATTATTTTTAAAAAGTAGTTCTTTTGCTATAAAATAGCTATTTTTATTAAAGCGCGTTAATAGTTACTACTTTTGCTATTTTTTTAAAAAAGCTTTTTTTAGCGCTTAGCTATTAATTTATTTATTTTATTTGTTTTAAGCTATTTAAAAAGTTTTAAAGCGTTTTTTAAGTTTTTTTTAGTTTTAGTTTTTTTATTGTTTTATTTGCGCTTTATAAACTATAAACGTAAGTTAACTATAAGTTAACCGTATTATTTTTATATATAAAAATATAAAAAGTTTGCTTTTAAAAGCAGCTATTTTGTTATAAAAGTATAAGTTTAAAAGTAATACTATTAACTTAGTTTTAATATATTTAACTATTATTGCTTTATATACATTTATAATTTTACAAAAACATGTTTATTATATAACTTTAAGTTTTTAAATAATATTTTATAAACGTTTTTTTTTAAAAAGCTTATGCTATATTATAGCTTTATAAACTAATATATTATATATTATAATAATATATAGCTGTTTTATTTTTATTATACTAGTTTTTTATATTAAATTTTTTAGTTTTATTATTATATATTATTAAATAAAAAGTTTTTTATAAAGTTTTTTTAAATATAAACGCTATTTAAAATTGTTTTTAAAATAAATTTTTAAAAATTTTATACTTTTTTTAAGCTTAATAACAAGTTTTAATAAAATAATTAGTATAATAATTGTTTAATAAGCTAACAAAAAATATATTAATTTGTTTTTTTTTGCTTTAAACTTTATTTTATAGCATAATATTTAAAACTTATATATATTTTACGTTTTAATTAAAGCTTTATAGTTATTTTTAGTTTTTAAACTTATAGTTATTATATTAATATTATTTATAAATTTAATTATTACAATATTTTTATAAGCTAAAACTTTTTTATATAAAGTTAATATATATAGCAAAAATAATAATAGTAACAAAAAAAAACTTTATAATATTTTTAAATTTAGTTATATTAAGTTAGCAAGTTTTTTGTTAAATTTAAGTTATACTGTTTATTTTATTAAAAAGTTTTATATTTATACTATTATTTATAAAAAAAAACTTTTAGTTTTTAAAACGTAAATTAGCTTTATATAATTAACTATATTAAAAGCGCTAACAATATTAAATAATAAAAACAAAACTATACTTTTTTGCTTAATAATTTTTTATGCATTATTAACAACTATTTTTATTGCTATATTAATAAATTAATATTTATAGTTTTTTATTTATTTTTTTAAAAAAAAGCTTTTAAGCTTAACAGTTTTAATAAGTTTGTTATATATTTTTTTTTTAAAAAATTTTTTTATTATACTAATAAAAAAAATAAGCTTTTAACTTTTAACTATTATATAAACTAGTAATGCTTTGCTTAGTTTTAAAATAACTATAACTTTTGCTTTTTTAAACCGTTTTAAATAATATTTAAAATAAAAGCTGCTATAGCAAAAAACTGCTAATGTATAAACTAATAGTTCGCTATATATTTTAAAAAACTTGTTTAAAAATAAGTTATTTTTAAAAGTTTTTTATAGCAAAAGTTAATACATTAAATTAGTTATATGTTTTTTTATAATAGTTTATAAAACTTCGAATTTTTAATGTTTATTATAATGCTTTAGCTAATTAAAAATGTTTTTAAAGTTTATTAATAAAGTTAAAAAAAACTTTGCTGCTAGTTTTTTTGCTTTTTTAAAATATATAACTATAATTATAAGCTTTTTTAAGTTATTTTTTAGCAGTAAAATAAATACTGCTTTTAAAAAAAGTTTATTTAATAATTTTGCTTATTTTGCTAACAACTAAAATGTTTTAAAGTTTTTTAAAGCTTTTGCTACTATTTATTACTATAAGTTTTTTTAAGTATTTACTACTAAATATTTAAGTTTATTATAAGCTTTAGTTAAGTTTTTTTAAATATTTTCGGATTTACTTTTTTT
Organism: Xylaria castorea; assembly: GCA_022495115.1. NCBI lineage: Eukaryota > Fungi > Ascomycota > Sordariomycetes > Xylariales > Xylariaceae > Xylaria > Xylaria castorea. The sequence continues at coordinate 133 of MU382764.1, read as the reverse complement.
ATATTTATAGTACGTTTGTTTAACTTTAAATTTTAAAGTTATAACGTTTAAGCTTATTTATAAAGCTTTTTTTATTTTTTGTTTTAAAATTTTTAAAAAAATAAATAAGTTTGCAATTTTTATAAGTTGTTTT